>PVIJ01003619.1:79602-131598 GCA_004024925.1 Scalopus aquaticus
CCCCCCCCCCCCCCCCCCCCCCCCGCAGGTTGAAGGGAGCTATGGGAGGAACTGGGGTTGCTGCTGCACTTGGGGGGTTGTGGTATCTGAGGAGGGAGGCTGCCTGGCAGCAGCTTGAGAGGTGGAGCCAACTGCAGGCTCAGGACCTGCCCAGACCTGGAGGAAGCTGCCTGGCCCCCTAGCAGCAGGTAGGGGTGGCCTCCCCCCACCCCCACCCCCCAGTGCCTCGCTTGCTCACTGCAAATAGCTGTGTTGGGAGCTGAGGGGAGGAAGATCAGCTTTCAGGTTCATATAGCCTGGGGAAATGGGGCAAGGAATTGATGGGGGGGTGGGGGTTTAGGGGGTTCTAATCCAGGCTTGCCTTTAATGGACTCTGTGCTCCTGAGGAAGGGTCTCTGGATCCCCCAAGTCCTTATTTGTCACAGAGGGGGTGGAGGTGATGGCATTGGACTTTTTTTTTTTAAGATTTTTTTTATCCATGCATACAAGAACTGGGGAATAGGCCAGAAGTGTGGGGGCAGGGGTGGTGAGAGGATTCACCAGAGACAGAGTGAGGAGCAGAACGGGTGGTTCTACTGAAATATATTGCTGGGGGCAGCAGCAGGTGAGACAGGAGAGGTCTGCTGTGCCATGTGTGTGTCAGCTCCCTGGCCGGGGAGAGAACTCATGCCACAGTGGCTGGCCACAGCTTGGTAGTGCTGAGACTCAGCCCCTTGCACCACCAGGGAGGCCGTGACCTCGTCAGTAGCATTGGGACTGAGGAGAGAGGAGAGAGATGAGGCCAGACTGTGGGCTCTTTTTGTCCCATACTTCCTAAAAGTTCTTTTTCTGAGTGGATAGGAATCCCTGTGTCCTGCCTGTTTTCTGAGAACCTTAGTAACCCAGGCATCCCCAGAATTCCTTGGCTTTTCCTGAGATCTTTCCACCTCTTCTGCTCCCAAGGTGTCTCACCTACCCCAGCACGCCCTCATTCTCCTGTGCCTCCATCCCAGCCCTCAGTCTCTGGTCTGTGTGCCCGTGTCCCTGTTCTCCGTCCTTCCTCTTCCTTTGCCTTCCTCTCTTTCTGACTGTGGGCTTTGTCTGTTTTCCAACACCGGCCAACTGCACGTGGCCTTGCATTTTGTATTTAGACCCAGTGCTCTGGGGAGACGCTCCATTGGTGGTCACCAGCCAAGCCCTGACTGTCCTGAAGAGAGAGCTGAACCTGCTACTACCAGAAGCTGACCAGGCCCACTGGGCTGTTTGTACCGCGGGCCCCTCCGCCTGGGCCCTGCACAGGAGGGGCCGGCGGGCGGGCGGCTGGGCTATGGTTTGGCGTCTCAGTCTGGCCGTTCTCAGCCTGCTCATCGGCCAGGGGGCTGACGGTGAGGACACTTGGGCGCAGGACCCCCCTTATCCTGGGGTAGGGTGGAAGGGGGGGACATTGCCTGGGTTCCCTATGAGCAGGTGAGTGTGGGGGGGGCAGGACTGCTAGCTTCACAAACTCCCAGGGAGCCCTCAGAGAATGTGGAGGGACCCTCCTGTCTCAGCCCTAACTCCCCCACTGTGCCCTCCTACCACCCACCCTGCAGGTCGAGGGAAGCCTGAGGTGGTCTCTGTGGTGGGCCGGGCTGGGGAGAGTGCGGTGCTGGGCTGCGACCTGCTGCCTCCTGCTGGCCGGCCCCCCCTGCACGTCATCGAGTGGCTGCGCTTTGGGTTCCTGCTCCCCATCTTCATCCAGTTTGGCCTCTACTCTCCCCGAATCGACCCTGATTACGTGGGTAAGACTTACCCTCAGTGGGAGGAAGGGAGGTGTCGCCACAAAAGCAGGTGGTGGGGGGGAGGGGGGCATTGAGGCCTCTTCTTGACCACTGGGCCCCTGCCCAGCTCCTCCCAACACCGCCTTGGCTCTGCCTGAAGCGTGGCTCTGCTCGCAGTGCCGGTAATTCACTGAAGGGTCCCTGCATTTACACGCACACGTGCACCGGGCACACATGGACGTATGCCCACAGCATGTTGTGGCTGTGTGTAGCCGTGTAGCTGTGTCTTCCGAAGGAAACCCTGCAGCCCTGTTCCAGGTGCCATCCCCATCTCTAATCCTCCTAGATGGCATCGTGAGGCCCCCTGCCTCCTCCTCGGCCCTCTTCTAGTCGCTGGCTCCATCTGCTCACCTCCCCCACCCCACTGTCTTCAGTGCTAGTGTGGGGCTTTCAGGGAGTGGGCTGATGGGCAGCAGGGTGGGTGCATCTGTGTGCTTCTCCTGTGGGGGTGCACTTGATTCTGAGCACAGGGCAGCCTGTGCACACAGAGGGGCTGGGGAGGCCAGATACCCTAGAAATCAGCAGATGATGGGTTGGGCTGTGTTGCTGCCCCAGGTGGCTCCTGTGCAGACCTGAAATAGTGCGTGGGCCTCCCTGGGGCCTATCCTGCACCCCAGCTGCTCCCTGGAAAGGCTCAGCTTCCCCCTAATCCAGATGGAGCCGTGATCCTAGCGGCTAAGTGCAGGGCGGGTGTAGTGCAGGGCCCCGCGGGAGGGCCCGAGGATGGTGTCCCGCTGCCTGCTCCTCTTCCAAGGAGAAACCCCTGGGAAAGGCCATCTGAGAGGCCTTGGGGGGGGGGAGGGAGCCCACCTTTTAGTTTGTATCTGGGAGAAGGCTGAGGATTGGCTGAGCCCTCTCTTGGGGCAAGCTGAGCAGGCTGGAGGAGGCCGGGGCAGAGGCTGGGGCAGGTGCTGCAGAAGGGAAGGTTTATTTTCAAACTGGGGGCAGTTGTTGGCAGGCAGCCTGGTGGGAGCATTTGTGTCTACACAAGCCCATGAGAACAGATGAAAGGGGGGCCCATCTAGGACAAGTGCAGAGAAGCTGCTGCTGTGGCTGCCAACCCCCTCCCCGCCTCTGCCTGCTGGGCTTGGGAGGGGCTGGGGAAGGGCTGAGCTGGCAGACCAGCTATGGCTGACTAGGGAGGCAGGGGGGAGGAGTAAGGAAAAGGGGTTCCAGAGATTTCAGGAAAATATGAGCTCCTCCATCCCTCCCCCCCTCTGTCCTGTTTGGGACCAGCAGGCAGAGAAAGGCAGAGGAGCTAGTTCCTCTGCTCCCTGTGGGCTTTCTCTGTATGCTGTTCCTCTGAGCTGCGGGTGCTGTGAGCAGTGAGCTCCAGGGCTTGTTCCCCCTACTCCCAGTCCCCAGCTGCTGGTCAAGTCAGAGCTGGGGGGAGAGGGGTGGTCAGAACCTGGAGGGGGCGCTGCAGCCAGTAACTCCCTCCCTGCTGGAGTGTGGAGGGGGTAACCTGTTTGCAGGGATTTGACCACAGTTGCTAAGCAGGGAGGTGGTTGCTAAGACAATGCTGTCTTGTCATAGGCCCTGCAAGTGCAAGGACTAGAGGACTGTGGGAGCCTGGAAGGTGGAAGGGAGGGAGCATGAGAGAGCTTAAAGTTTCGGGGACCTCACTCAAGGGGAAGCGTCCAGTCTTTGAGGTCTTCGCGGACTCTGGAAGCATCGAGCAGAGAACACTGGCTTTATAGACTAGTACGGAAGTGGTGCCGAGCGGTGTGAGCCCAGGTAGGACCAGTCAGCTACCTGGAATGGCTGGGCACAGGGAGCACCGCTGAGTGTGTCTTGCCGTCAGAGGGCTGGAGCGAACAGTTGCTGTCTCCTGCCTCCTTGCCCCTGCGTGTGGGAGGTCCGATGCCCCTCGGGCTCTGACCCTGCAGTGGAGGGTGACCCCAAGAGGTTCGCCACCACCTGCCCAGAGCCATCTTCCTGTTCTGTGACATGACAAGTCCCGCTGTCCAGATGTTTGAGGAAAGTTGGGGACACAGTGTATTTATTGGATGTCTAGTCAGCAACCATTTGGACCTGTTGCCAATGAGCTACCTGCACCCCCTGTGAGAAGATACCAAAAATGCCCGAACTCAAGTCCTTTCCCTATATAGAGTCTTGAGAGGAGGGAATACAGCAAAATGCCTAGTGTCTCGTGGCCCATGTTGGGGGCCAGTCTCCCTTCCTTTGCCTGCCTTCCCTGCAAACTTGAAGGTCTACAGTGAGGAACTGTTATGGGGGGTACCCAAAGAGGCTGTGGCCTGAACCTGCTGGGCCCCAGGCCAGCAGATCAGTGTAATCAGCTGCTGGGCGGGTGTGATAATGTTAAATATTTACCTGCAAGACCCACGCTTATCTCTTAGGTGGGGATTTAAACATCTTGCTTTGTAGCTGGTCCACCCATCCAAGAGAACTCAACCCTTGGATTGCAGCTATTTTTAACTCAAAAAAGTTCTCATTTTTAATTTGGCTTTCTGACTGTATGCTCGTGCCTGCAATGCTTTCATGGCTTTCTGCTCCTCAATAAGAAAAGCAGGCTTGATCCTGAAACATCTGGCATATATGAAGCCCCCGTAGACCCTGCTGACATGTTTTCTTGGAAGATAAAGCCACTTGCCTGTGGTCCGTCTCTCAGCGGCCTCTGCCCGGTAGTTCTCTACCTCCACCCCCATCACAGGCGCCGCAGGCTGAGCGCTGAGCGCGCTTGGAAGGATGGAAGGATGGCCCTAGGTAGAGGGAAGCAGGCAGGACAGCGGGAGGTGCAGGGACAGCTCAGAATTTCTGTCATTGAGAAGGGCAGCTTCTAGGTTGGATGGGCACAGCGCTAGGGGGCTTGTCATCTGTCCCTGCTGGAGGCCAAGGAGGACAGGCAGCCGCTGAACGATGAGGGCAGGAGGTAGAGGCAGTCAGTGCCTCCTCACCTGTGACCCGGGTAAGAGATGCTGCAGGAGCAAGCCAGGGGACAGTCACAGGGAAAGAACAGATATTTGGGGGGTGGGATTTAAAGGTTTACTAATTAGGTGGGTATGGGGCCCTGGAGAGAGGAATCTAGTGGGGTCATTTGGTGTCTGGCTGGGCTCTTCACTGGCACGGGGTGGGGGTGGGGAGTATTATCAGGTGAAGGGCGGGGCCGGGACCTGCGAGGCTTTGATTTCAAATCTCAAACTCACTTGCTTATCACTTTTATTTGGTGCCTGACACCATGCCACCTTCCTTCCTTATGGGATGCCCCCTCCACCCACTCCACTTTCTTTACTCCTTTTTCAGATGAGGGGACGAGTGGAGAGGTGATGGGTCACGTGCCCAAGGGATTCACAGCAGAGCTGGACTTGCAGCCTCTCCGCTGCCCAGTGCATGTCTTTTCTACCAGGCCACCCAGCAGGGACCCATGGAGCTCTGTGGGTGCTAGGGCTCCACAGGGGAGGGTGTTGAAGGGCTTGGGGGTGTCCTCAGACTAAGCTGGGTGGTATGGTGTGGACTGAGGGTGGGACTCCGTGTGGGCCGTGTGGCCTTGTGGACTCTGGGCAGTCAGCTGGCTTGATGCCTGGGCCTGAGGGGCAGGGCGAGGAGGCTGCTGAACTTGCTGTACAACTGTCTGGACTCTCTCCACCCTAAGGCACTTAGGCCTTTGATAATAGCTCTGCAGGATTAGGGGCATTTGTAGGTGGTCTGGGTCCCTGCTTGGGCCCCAACATGCTGAGGTTTGCAGGAACAAAGTCCCCTGGCAGGAGGCGCTCCGGGAGCTGGGGGCAGAGCTGTGAGGCTCAGAGTCCACAGAGCAAGGCTCTTGCATGTCTGCCTGCAGTGCTGGAGCTGGGGTGGCTGAGCTCTGTGTGCTAAATATACCCATGACAGGCTCAAGTCTGGCCATCCAGTGCCCATCTGGGTTTCTCTCTGCTACATTGGGGCCCAGCTGCTGAATGGTAGGAGGAATCTCAGGGGCTGATTCAGGGATGTGCATTTAGTGACCCAACCCCCTCTGCGCCTCTGCAGCCCTCTCTCTCAGGGGGACCTAGCAGCACTGAGTCTGCTCTTGGCCTCTGAGAGGGACCGAGTAGCCAGGGAGTTGAGCTCCCAAGGGGTCTCTCCAGCACCACTGATTCAGGGCTCCTCCTCAGGGCGAGTCCGGCTACAGAAGGGGGCCTCCCTCCAGATCGAGGGGCTCCGGGCAGAAGACCAGGGCTGGTATGAGTGCCGGGTGCTGTTCCTGGACCAGCAGCACCCCGAAGACGAGAACACCAATGGCTCTTGGGTGCACCTCACAGTCAACTGTATGAAGCTGAGCCCCGGGGTGGGTGGGGGAAGGATGAGGGCCTCTGGGTTGGTGGGAGGAGAGCGTAACTCCCATGACCCCTCCCTTGCTGATTCCCTGTTTGCTGGCTCACTGTGAGCATTTAAACCACCCTCCCACCCCCAGCCTTTAAGTTCTTCGTATTGAATCCTTTCAATAGCCAAGCTCTGTATTGGGACTTCCTCTTCCTCTCTCTCCTCTCCCATACCCCAAGAGGGTGGTGGGAGGGGAGGGATGGGACTTGGGCCCTGAGAAGAACAGCTCACATACATAGCATTTCTGCATTTTCAGTGCCATTTAATCCTTTACCTCATGATTCTCTCTCAGCCCTTGGAAGCCAGAGGTCACATTCCTGTTTCACAGATGAGGTGTCTGGGTCACAGATTAGGCAGAGCTGAGTATATAAGGGGGTTCCCAACCCTCAGAACAGTGATCTTCCAAGGGCACCCTGCTTTCCCACTTGGTGCCAGCCCTGTAGGCCACGTAGGGGCCGGGTATCTGGCTTGGCCTCCATTTGCTTGGGTCCACAGCCCTGAGCTGGCTTGGATCCTATGATCCTGCGCCTTGGTCTGAGAGCCTCTTTGTTGGCTCCATTGCCTCTCTCCCCACAGCACCTCCCAAGTTCCTGGAGACACCCCCCCAGGTGCTCGAGGTACGGGAGCTAGAGCCACTGACACTGCGCTGTGTGGCCCGTGGCAGCCCCCAGCCTCAGGTGACTTGGAAGCTCCGAGGACAGGACCTGGGCCAGGGCCAGGGCCAGGTGCAGGTGAGGCCTGGGTTTGGGAGTGAGGGAGTGCGGGGTTTGGGAGTGAGGGAGTGCGGGGTTTAGGAGCTGCTGTGCAGGGCGCCCCTGAACTGGGCTGATGCTGCCCTCTGTCGGCCATCACTGGGAGTGCAGGATCTGATCCAGCAGAGGGGAAGGGAGATTGGGCACCACCCCCTTCTTCCTTTACCTGCTCCTGCCCTCCCTTACCTAACCCTACTCACCAGTTCCTGCTTTCTCTCACCCACCCCTACCTGCCCTGTCCCTCCTCACCTTTCCCCCCCACCTGTCCCATCACCTGCCTTCCTTCCACCCACCCTTCCTCTCCTCACCCACCATGCATTCCCTTATTATCTCCTACACTCTGTCACCCACCTCTGCCCTCCTTGACCCATCCTTACCCTCCCTACCTCCCTCACTCTTCCCTCTCCCCCCCTTCCCTCCCTAGGTGCAGAATGGGACTCTGTGGATCCGACGGGTAGAGCGAGGCAGCTCCGGTGTCTACACCTGCCAGGCTTCCAGCACCGAGGGCAGTGCCACTCACGCCACCCAGCTGCTGGTGCTAGGTGCTGTCTGGGGTGGCAGGAAGGAGATTCTGTTAGAGGACTGAGGGGGTGTACCTTGATATGGGGAGGAGATGGGGTGTGGAGAGAGAGAGCACTCCCAACATGGGCTGCTGCCTAAAAGCAGCATCTTTACTTTAGAGAATCATCAGGACAAATAGGTAGCTAGTGCCCTGCAGTGTCACCCTTGGAAATGGCTGGGTGCTGGCGTTCAGCCCTGTGTGTGGAACCCCTTTGAGCCTCAGTCACCTCATCTATATAACAAGGCCCATGCTGACCTCCCAGGACTGTTCAAGAACTAAGTCAGGTTGCAGCAAGCACTGTGACGGGTCATAGAAGTTCCTTTGGAAGAAAAGCTGGGAGTGGAAGGCCCACATGGGGCCTCACAACCCTGCAGGAGGGAAGAACGGGCAGTGTTGCTCACTCGGTGTTGTGGGGAAGGTAGGCTGGGTGTAGTCCTTGGTGCCAGGGGGTGGCCTGAATGTGGGTCTTGCCTCCCTGCCAACCTTGTGTGAGTCATCTCACTGTCTTCACTTCTTCATCTCTCAAGTGCCTGCCACAGCAGGCACTGTGGGGGTGTAGTCAGGTGCTGGGCAGAGCGCAGTGTGCCCCCAGAGGCTGCTGCACTTGGGGTTGAGAGAATAGGGGCAGGTGGACATGAATGAGCCTGACCTGGGTGCACCAAGCTGCCCTCTGGCCTGAGAGCTCAGAAGGCTGGCAAGGGAGAGATGGCTGGCCAGGCAGGGAGGGCTGGGTCACCCGCCCAGGGACTCACGTGGTAGGAAAGGGCACCCTTTCAGGTTTGGGGGCCAAAGAGGCATTTCTGTGTGGATCGGGAGCCTGGGGTTGGGGACTTCCTCTGTGTCTCGGTAAGGTTTGGGCACCTGGATTAGGGCAGGAGGCCAAGAGGCAATTAAAGATGTGACAGATGAGGGATACAAAAGGTAGATGAGCAGAGAGTTAAAACATTCCTTTCCCCAATGCATGCATGCGCACGCGCACGCACGCACGCGCACACACACACACACACACACAGAGTTTCTCAGCAGGATAAAATGAGCAAACGAATGGGTTGTCACTGGTGGATTAGGGAGAATTGGGGAAGGAGAACTTGTTTAGGGGGAAGAGGAACTTGTTATGGACAAGGGGTTCACCAAGGCTCTGTAGACCAGCTCTGCATTCCAGAGGGCAGGTCTGTGAAGAACTATAGAAGTGACTCAGGCTCTGGGAAGATTGGGGCTGAGCCTCCCTCCTTTTGTTCTACCCCACAGGGCCCCCGGTCATCGTGGTGCCCCCCAGGAACAGCACAGTCAATGCCTCCCAGGATGCCTTCTTGGCCTGCCAGGCTGAGGCCTACCCCGCCAACCTTACCTACAGCTGGTTTCAAGACAGCATCAATGTCTTCCACATTAGGTGGGTCCTGAGGAAGTAGGAGTGGGTTCTGGGTGCTGTCTTTGAAGGGCTCCTTGACTGAGCAGGGCCTGAGCCCTCCCATACGTGCCGTTGCAGCCGCCTGCAGGCCCGAGTGCGGATCCTGGTGGATGGCAGCCTGCGGCTGCAGGCGGCACAGCCCGATGATGCAGGCCACTACACCTGTGTGCCCAGCAATGGCCTTCTGCGCCCACCCTCGGCGTCAGCCTACCTCACTGTGCTCTGTAAGCCCGACCCTATGCCCTCCCAGCCTGCTCTAGCCCCCAGGGCCAGCCCCTGCTTCTCGCCCACAGTCTGCCCCTGCTTCCCCCAGACCCAGCCCAGGTAACAGCGATGCCTCCTGAGACACCCCTGCCCATAGGCATGCGGGGGGTGATCCACTGCCCAGCTCGTGCCAATCCCCCACTGCTCTTTGTCAGCTGGACTAAGGATGGGCAGGCCCTGCGACTGGACAAGGTACAGATTTGGGAGCAGGGGGAGGAAGGGCTTCACTTGGTGTCATTCTAGTCAGCTTAATTCAGCTGGGTGCCTGGGGACCCTGCGCCTCTTACCAGGTGCTATGCGGGGTTGCTTAGGGAGCAGGGGCTGCCTCGGGCATAAGATGGCCAGGGGTGCAGCAAGCAGTTTCTAGGGAAGGGAGGACAGGCGCTGGCAGGAACCAGGGCCCAGAGGCAGGGAAGACTGCATGGCATTTGTGATCCCCGCCCAGCTTGCTGGGAGCCCCAGTGCCCCTGGGGACAGCGAATGGTATAAGAAAGCTTGAAAGACAGGTTGGGGCTCAAAGGAAGAAGTGCTGATGCCAAGTTAACATTTCCTCATCCCACGCTGATTGGGATCTTTTGTTCCTCTGCAAAGACTAAATTCCTTGTGGGCTAGTATTGCATCTTTGAATACTGGTGTCCCCAGGGCTTCTGCAGTTGTAGTACTCAATATATTTTTGTTCAGTGTTTAAAAAAAAACACCACCTAAAGTCAGTTGTAGGAGGGGGGTTTGAGCGCAGCCGCATCAGAGGAGTGAGCAGGAGCCAAGCTGGTCGGCAGAGTGGAGGGGTGAGTGCAGGAGGAGTGGGGAGCGGACACGCGAGGAGCAGTCAGCAAGGAGCAGTCACAGCTGGTGGAAATGGTGTAGGTGCGAGCCCCTGGAGTCTGATTCAGAGAGGAGAACCTGAAGTTGGGCCTCGCTCAGACAAAAGGCCTTCCCCAGAGGTCAGGCCTGAGGATGGGGCAGTGAGGAGCCAGGACAGCGGAGTCTTTATGTAGTAATAGCAAAGCTAGGAAAAGGAACTATTTTGGGGTGGAAGATGGTGAATTTATTCTGGGTGCTGGAGGGACAATTAGGAGAGTTTCCAGTAGGCAGCAGTCCCATGCCACTCAGCGCCAGGGGGCGCCATTCACACTGTGTTCTTGATTGGCGACCCCTGAGGGTGTGAGGCTGTTACATTGGTTGGTGGTGGCAGAGAAAGGAAGGAGGGCAGTCGGGCTGGAAGTAGAGTCCCCTGTCCTCTGCATCTTGGGTTTCCACGTGTCTCTCTCCCTCGTCGTCCCTGTGGCTCCTCTGGCTCTGCTGAGTCCCTCCACTTGTCACTCCTCTCCCTCCAGTTCCCTGGCTGGTCCCAAGGCCCAGAAGGCTCACTGATCATTGCCCTAGGGAACGAGGACGCCCTGGGAGAGTACTCCTGCACCCCCTACAATAGCCTTGGTACTGCAGGGCCCTCCCCTGTAACCCGTGTGCTGCTCAAGGTGAGGCTATATGGCTGATGTGTATGCAGAGGGCTCCCCAGTCTGCTTCCTAAGGTGGCCTCTGTGGCAGAGATGAGGCATGGGACACACAACTTAGCCACAGAGCGGGGCCCTGCCAACCCAGCTCTCTCTAACCTTGACCAGGCTACTCCCTCTTTGCAGGGAAAAGGGTAGACTGCCAAGGGGAGGTGAAGGCCTCTCTATAGGTCTCCTAGACCCCCATTTTCCTCCTGCTCCCCTTGGAACAGATAGAGTTAGAGAGACACTGTGGATGGAGATTGAGTCAGGATGTCTGGAACAGGATGGGGATAGCAGTGTGAGGGACCCCTTCCAATGCCAGCTCTGGCTTGCAGGCTCCCCCAGCTTTTATAGAGCGGCCTAAGGAGGAATATTTCCAGGAAGTAGGGCGGGAGCTCCTCATCCCCTGCTCTGCCCATGGAGACCCTCCTCCTGCCATCTCTTGGGCCAAGGTAACGCTCCCACCCATTCTGCTTGGACCCATGCCTGTGACACCCCTGCTTCTGTGCCCCAGCCCGCTGGGAAGGAGAGGGCTGTCGGGCAGGACGAAGGGAAGTGGAGCTGCCTGGAGTCATGAGTAGCACCCTTGGTGAGGGTGGCTGGTGTGTCCTCAGGCTGACCACTGGTTCTGTAGGTGGGCCAGGGGCTGCAGCGCCAGGCCCAGGTAGACGGCAACAGCAGTCTTATCCTACGACCGCTGACCAAGGAGGCCCACGGACGCTGGGAGTGCACCGCCAGCAATGCCGTGGCCCATGTGGCTGCCTCCACAAATGTCTTCGTGCTGGGTTAGTAGATAGCTGGCATAGCCAGCTGGGGCTAGAGGAATCTACAGGGAACAGGGGCCTGGGACTCCCTTTAGTTCTTTCCTTCCCTCGGGGGGCCTGACCATTGACCCTCCATCCCTTCTACCAGGCACCAGCCCCCACGCAGTCACCAATGTGTCTGTGGTGCCTTTGCCCAAGGGTGCCAATGTCTCCTGGGAGCCGGGTTTTGATGGAGGCTATCTGCAGAGATTCAGTGTCTGGTACACCCCACTGTGAGTGACCACCCCCACCTTCTTCTCCCCACCCTAATTCTATCTGCCCTCTGTTCTTTCTCCCATTCCTCCATTCCAGCCCTTTCCCAACTCTGCCCCTCCCCCCAGTTCCTGAAATCTTAGGTCTTCAGGCCTAAAACTGGATGGTTGAGGGGAAGGAAAGGTCTCTCTGGACTCTAGGCCTTCTGGTCTTCTCAGTGCATAAAGTGCCCCCCATTTCCTCATGTCCTCTAGGGCCAAACGTCCTGACCGAGCCCACCACGACTGGGTGTCTGTGGCAGTGCCCGTGGGGGCTGCTTACCTGCTGGTGCCAGGGCTGCAGCCCCACACCCAGTACCAGTTCAGCGTCCTCGCTCAGAACAAGCTGGGAAGTGGGCCCTTCAGTGAGATTGTCTTGTCTGCACCCGAAGGTGAGCCCCCAGCACAGCAGACAGATGTGGGAAGGGCTGGTTGCAAAGGCCTGCATATGGAGGATCTGGGTGGGAGGGGGCAGGGTGCTGGGTAGTTTGTTCAGAAGGGTTTGTGTTAAGAAGAACCAGGATATCTTTAGGGGCTCTGGGAGAATGCCGGGGAGCCAGGGGAGTAGATGGCTAGGGGCAGGGGACACTGCAAATCCTATCTCTATCCTGCCCGTCTGTGCCATTCAGGGCTTCCTACCACACCAGCTGCTCCCAGGCATCCCCCCACAGAGATGCTGCCGCTTCTGTCTCCTCCTCGGGGCCTGGTGGCAGTGAGGACCCCCCGCGGGGTGCTCCTGCATTGGGACCCCCCAGAACTGATCCCTGAGAAGCTGGATGGTTACATCCTGGAGGGGCGGCAAGGTTCCCAGGGCTGGGAGGTGCTGGACCGGGCAGTGGCTGGCACAGAAACGCAGCTACTGGTACCAGGACTCATAAAGGTGGGTGTGGGAGGTGGGCTCCAGGGGCCTCCTAGCTGTCTGCCCCATTCCCCAAACCCGACTTTGGCTGGACCTGACTCCCGGGGGACCTTTCCCCAGGATGTTCTCTATGAGTTCCGCCTAGTGGCCTTCGTAGATGGCGATGTCAGCGGTCCCAGCAACACCGCCAACATCTCCACTTCAGGTGGGAACCTGGGGGAGGCAGATCACTGGCCGTGGGGATGCCCGGAGCCCACTCAGCCTTGACACCTACTCTCCCTCCCGTCTCCCCTACCCAGGCCTGGAGGTGTACCCGTCCCGCACACAGCTGCCGGGCCTGCTGCCTCAGCCGGTGCTGGCAGGTGTGCTGGGCGGGGTCCTCTTCCTGGCCGCTGCTGTCCTGGTGAGCGTCCTTGCCGCCTGCCTCATGAACCGGCGCAGGGCAGCCCGCCGCCGCCGCCGCAAGCGCCTCCGCCAAGGTAGTAGTGGAGACCCGCTCCAGGAAGCCCAGTCCCCTGAAGGCCACGCCCCTGAGAGGAAGGCCCGCCCCCCAGTGTCCCGGGCCTAGGAGGCCCCGCCCCGGGAAGGTTCCGCCCCGCTGCGCGTGCCAGGGAAAGGACTCTCCCCAAGCGTGTGCCAGGTTCTGGCAGCCTGTGGTCCTACATCCATCTTGCCGACTCCTGTCCGGGCAGAGAGGGTCTGGTGCCTGGGGTGGGAAACCTTGGTTTTGCCTGTGTCATCTCAGGTTCTCCAGCCCTGACAGATCCACCCTTAATCTTCTCCCCACCCCGGAAGTCAGCTCCACAGTAAGTGCCTCTACCTCCCCTGGTTTCCCTCTGCTTTCTGGCTTGCATTTCAGTGTTCAGTTTCCCAGTGCGACTGGGGTGGGGGCCAGAGTGAGAGAGAGGTGAGGAAGCGAGTGGCTGGTCCAGTGATGCTGTACCTCCTTTCCATCCCTCTACCATGGTTTATGCCTGCTTGCTCCCGCTAACTCTGTTCTGCTGCATGCTACACCTTTCAAGACCTAAGACTGGTTCCTGGAAGGGGGACTGGCCCCCCACCATAGACCCACTCCTGTCCCTCCCCAGCTCTGCTCCCGGCTCAGGCAGTCCTGACAGTGTGGTGAAGCTGAAGCTCCAGGCTTCCCCAGCCCTCAGCCTGCGCCAGAGTCTGCTGTGGGGGGAGCCCTCCAGGCCCCCTACCCCCCCTCCAGATCCTCCACCTAGTAAGGGCCCCTTACCCCTGGAGCCCATTTGCCGGGGACCAGATGGGCGTTTTGTGATGGAACCCAACGTGGAGGACACCCAAGAAAGATCAGGTCCTGAGCCAGTGGAACCTCTCACTCCAGCCCGGCGTCAGGCCAGGTCCTTCGACTGCAGCAGCAGCAGCCCCAGTGGGCTGCCCCAGCCCCTCTGCATCAAAGACATCAGTCCCGTAGGGCCCGCTCCTGCAGTCTCACCCAGTCCCCTGCCAGGTCCAGGACCCCTGCTCCAATACCTGAGCCTGCCCTTCTTTCGGGAGATGAACGTGGATGGGGACTGGCCACCCTTTGAGGAGCCCCGTCCTGCCCCACCCCCAGATTACATGGATACTCAGCCCTGCCCCACCTCATCTCTCCTGCACCCCCTGGATTCCCCCTCGGTGGCACCCAGGGCCATGCTTCCTGGAGCAGCGCCAGAGCCCGCTTACACAGCGCTGACTGACTGGACCCTGAGGGAGCGGCTTCTGCCAAGCCTCCTCCCTGCTGCCCCCCGGGGAAGCCTCACCAGCCAGAGCAGTGGGCGGGGCAGTGCCTCCTTTTTGCGGCCCCCCTCCACAGCCCCCTCTGCGGGAGGCAGCTACCTCAGCCCACCTCCAGGAGACACCAGCAGCTGGGCCAGTGGCCCTGAGAGATGGCCCCGAAGGGAACATGTGGTCACAGTCAGCAAGAGGTGAGGACAGTCCCTGCCCATCCCTGTCATCTCAGGCTTTCTCCCCACCCTCTCCTAATGCCCTCATCTTCTCTGCCCCACCCTACCTGGACCAGTGGACCTTGTCTCCTATAGAAGATTTGCTGAGGTCCAGGGCTCTTCAGGGGAAACCATAGCCCAACCTGATTTGGGTCACCTAAGGTTCCATCCCTCCACTCACACCACACATTTGTCTCTAAACAGGAGGAACACATCTGTGGATGAGAACTATGAATGGGACTCAGAATTTCCTGGGGACATGGAATTGCTGGAAACTCTGCATCTGGGCTTAACTGACCCTCAACTCCGTTCTGAAACTGAGCCAGAGCTAGGTGTGTGATTTCCCAGAAAGGCAGGCATTCCTGACCTAGCTATACCAGCCCCACAACCAGTCTGTTCCCAGTCTCTGGTGGCCCCAGGCTCTGTGCTCTGCTCTCTTGGCTGGTCTGCACTGGTGGGCTCTGGAGAGCACCTAGTTGGAATCGGCACCCTGGGAGCTTCAAGACACCTTTCTCTCAATGTTTGGCCCTCTTGCAGGTGCAAAGACCCCAGATGAGAGCTGCCTTCTGAATACTGCCCATGCTCCTGGCCCTGAGGCCCGCTGTGCTGCTCTTCGAGAGGAGTTCCTGGCCTTCCGCCGCCGCCGAGATGCCACTAGAGCCCGACTACCAGCCTACCGACAGCCGGTCCCCCACCCTGAACAGGCCACTCTGCTGTGAAGGCCCCAGATGTGAAACTGGATGAAGGCACAAAACCCTGCCAAGAAGGCGGCCAGCAAGACCCAGCTCCAGTTCGGGGCACTGTCCTGCCCCTTTGGTGCTCAGGCATAGGCCCTGATAGTGGGCTTAGTATGGGATGTGTGTGTGTGTTGGCCCCTGGGGATCGTAGGTCTGCTCTGTGTGTGTGTGTGTGTGTGTGTGTGTGTGTGTGTATGTGTGTGTGTGTACATGTAGTGGGGTTGGCTGGTTGTAGTATGGGTGAGGTTTTTTACAGGTGAATAAAGTCTGAAAAACGTTCGCATGTCTTCTTTCAATCTGAGAGGGAGGTAGTAAAATTCCTGATATCTTAAAAAGGAGGGAATCTTCCTGAATGGAGATTCATTCACCATCCATCCAGAAAGCATTTATTGGGTGCCTGCTGAGGTTATTGAGCTAACCATTGAACTGAATGCTGAGAAAAGATGCCTCTCCCCTTGGGGAGGCCACCTTTGTAGAGAGTCGGTGAGGCAGACAGAGAAACAGTTACAGTCTGATGCGGTGCATTCTGAGAGAAAGCTGTGTGCTGGTTATTATGGTTGTGCAAAGGAGTCACAAACCCTGGATGCTTACAGCGTCTGCTGGGACACGTGCTACTCGTGGGGATCCTCCAGAACCTGGAAGAACAGAGCATGGCCATAGTGATTACCACACAGTGGAGCACAGTGTGCCCAGCGCTTTAAGTCTCTACAACTCCACAGGGCAGGTGGCATTACTGGTTCTACCTTAACAGAAACTGAGGCACAGGGCGCCTTAGTAAGCCCCACAGGTCCCACAGTGGGGTAGGGTAGCAGCCATCAGAGTCCCAGGCAAGGCAAAACCTGCCTGGAGGTGGAGAGGCCTACCCTCCCTGGAGGCCCCCAGGAATGGGAGCTCTCCCTGGACAGCATCAGGGCAGAGAATGGAAAAGTGGGTGATTGTTGGTGTCCTTGAAACCAGGCTGAACAGGGGCTTCTGTAACAGTAGACAGGTACAGGCAGGGCCTCCCTGCAGGAGGCCGCTCAGCAGATGTCTGAAGGGGGGCCCTCCTTCAGCCCCTAACCCTGCTCCCCTTCAGTCTCCCCTCCACTGAGGCTTCCTCTTCTGATGTCTCCAGGGTTTGGAGATGCCCGGTCCCAAGCTGTGTCCTGACACTAACCACGCCCCTTCGGCCCAAGGCGAATGACCTCACTCGGTTCCTGCCCAGACTTGAAGTACCTGAAGAGTAAAGTCGCAAGCAGGTGCTGTCCAGGCCTGCAAACTCCTGTTGCACCCTAGCCAGTGGGAGGAGGGAGTGTGTCATCCCGTGCCTCCGTTTACCTAGCCAGTCTTTTTAACCCAATGGCAATGAATAGGCCCTCAACCTTGAACTAACCAAGCCAGAAAGTTTGTCCGAGGCCCACCAGCCTGTGGGATCCGAGGCAGAGACCACTACCGGTTTGGGTCGAGACTCCCGGATCCTCTAGCGCGGGTTTGCGTCTCCGCCCCTCTCGAGCAGCACTCTACATCTGCGCTGCGGCTCCTTTAAACCCTTTAAACGCCCCGCCTCGGGTCCGCCCCGTCCGACGCTGGGGGCCGGCTGAAAACCCCCAGGCCGGACCCTGGCGCTCCATTCGCCGCCACTGCCCCAGCCCAAGCGCTCAGCTCCCGCCGTCCGCACGGTGAGCAAGGGGGAGGGCGAGGGTGTGCGCGGTCACGGGCTGAAGAAGCCAGGGTCTGGGGCTTTCCCGTGAGCTGGGGGATCAAAGAGTGGGAGGCGAGGGTCCAAGGGCGGCCCTGCCCCACCCCGTGTTGTCGGGTGTGGTCCTCAGTCCCTGGCGGGCATTGTTGGGCGGTGAGGTCAGGCGAGGCTGGCGGGCGCACCGACGGGACGTTCGTCAGTCGAGAGAGGGACGCGGGGACTGCGCCCCCAGCCCGCTCCAGCGGGACCTGCGCGTGAGGGGAGGAGGGCGTGGAGGCCCGCGGTTGGCCACAGGGACGGCGCGCACAGGTTTTGCGCGCCTGGCTTGCTCCTGCACTGGGGCTTCCCGTGCGCTGCTCTTCCTGGTTCCCGGACCACGTGCGGTGCCCTCTGCGTCCCGGGACGGTCTATTCTGTTCTTTCTCCCGTCCTAGGAACTTAGGGTCACGGGAGGGGGTGCCGTGCACGCGTCCCCCATTGACTCCCTTTCCCAGGTTCCAGTGAGAGTTGCAGCTCCTGTCGCCCCCAGGAGAGACCCCCGACTCCTGGCATGGGGAGTGCCCCCGATCGGGTCCCGGGGCGCCCTACCCGTGTGAGTGTGTGTGTGTGTGTTGGGGGGGGGTGGCTGCTTTACAGTCTCCCGCACCCGCGCAAATCCGTACCCCCACTCTTGCCCCCTGCTGCTGGGAAAGCCGGTGGTGGCCGCAGGCTGGCGGGCGGGCTGCCCAGACCACTGCGTCACCCCAGCGGCGGGGTGGGTGGGTGATTCATCCCGCAATAACGGCGCAGGGTGTGGCTGGGGGGCCGGGCTGCAGGACCGGAAGCGGACTGCCGCCTTCCCGCTCTGTAGGCCTCCGGGGGCCTTCCTGGGCCGAGCTGGGGGACTCGGTGCCTGGCGGCATTGCAACGAGTCGTGGCAGAGCAAAGGGCTAGCTTAGAAACCTGCTGTGGAAGGTGAGCTGTAGCTTCCATGGACTCCCCCATTTCCCTCTGACTAGGAGCACCATGCACAGGCACAGTGTTCCATCTCCTAAACCTCCACTCCCTAGTAACTTCTTCTCACCCACAAGGAGGACCTAAAACTGCTGAGGAGGCCGGGGTGGGGTGGGGTGAGGTCGGGTGGGGTGGGGTCAGGTCGGGTGGGGCCATCCAGGGCCCTGCCATTCCGAGCCCACAAATGGTCTTTGTCCAGCTGCCACCCTCCTCCCTCCACCACCCAGTCCTTCCTTTGTCACTGGGGATGGTCTCTAGCCTCTCCTCTCCTCTCCTTCTCCCTCCAGGATTTCAGGTATGGGGCTCTCTGACTCAGAGCATCCCTTTCCTTCCCAGGATATTTCTTTTTCCCAACTCTTTCCTGGAGTCTACTTCCGTACATCCAAACCTGTAACCCCATCACCTCCAAATGCAACAGAGCCCCTGCATTCGTTTCCTCCTTGTGTCCCCACGCACTTGGCTATGTCTGAGGACCCTTTGCCCAAGAATCCAGGCACCACACTGGACCTGGACTGAGTGGGTGTTCCTGCCCCTTGCCCCCACCCTGCCCTGTCCTATCCTGTGTTTGGTATACAGAAGCCATGGCAACAGCCCCGCCTCCTGCCTTCCTCCCCCAGGAGCCTGTGGCTTCCTGTTTGTGGAGCTTCAGCTTTCTCTTCTGCTCACACTTTGGGTGGTGAGGGGCTGCCTTCTAATGATAGGTTTCCCCCCACTGCCTAGTCTGCCTGCTGTTGCACTTCATTTTGTGGGCAGCTGCCCCCTTTGCACCCTTTCAGAATTGTATTTACCCCATTTTGTTCTGAGTTGGGAAGCTCCCCCTGTGTCACATCTGTACAACACCCCCGCCCCCTCCCGCCTTTTCTCTGGCATTGGCATGGCATGGGGTGGGGTGAGGTAAGCTTCCAGCCCAGGGTCTGGGTGGGGCTGAGGCCTGAAGGGCCTTTGGGGCCCCTCCCCCCTTCCTGACTATTGTAACCTTGTGGGTGGGGGCACCATTCCCACAGCAACAGGCAGCTGAGTTTAGGCTCCTCACAGTCCCTGCCAACCAAACTCCCCACCCCAGTAGTCAACTTGCTGCCTTCCCTTCCTCTGATGGAGGGCAGGGACAGGTCCCTGGTATCACCAGGGTGGGCCCCTCCAGCTGTAGCTAGCAGCGCCCTCTGGCCTACTGCGAGGTGGGGAGGAGAAACAGCTGTGGCAGGCTGGCCTTTAGGGCTGCAGTCCAGAGCTCCGCCCTGGGGCTCTGCCACTTCTGCACTCCAGGAGAGTGGCCCTAGAGTGGAGCTGAGACCCTGCAGCTGGAGCTGTGACACTGCCAGCTGCGTCCAGGCCCCAGAGTGGGGGAGGGTCCTCAGCATACATCCCCGGTGTCTGTAGTCTGTGGGAAGCGCCAGGTTTCCGGCTCTGCTCTGTCCTCCTAGCCCTGGTATCTGAGTTAATCATTCCCCTGGGCCACTTTGGCCTCCTGGAGACACAGGTCTGAGCCCTGTGACCGTCAGGTTGCTGATTCCAGAACAGAGACTGGACCGTGGCCTGCCAAGGGGTGCAGCAGCCCACCTCCCTTTCCCCTTTCCCAGCCATGCTCTGTGGATCAGGGATTCAGGCTGACACGGGCCAGGTGGTGACTGAGCAGCTGAGGGGGCTTTTTCCCTTTCGGTCTCCCTTTCCTGTGTGTGGCTGGTGGTATGGGGCAGGGCCCTGGCCGCACTGATCTGGCCTGGCATTCAGGCTTGGGTGCTTTTAATGAAGTTTTAAAATAACTGCTTTATGCCAGGATCTCTGCCGGAAATGCCCTCCTTGATAAGCTGCAGGGGAAGGAGCAGCCATGTTGGTGTGTGGGGGAGGAGGAGGATGGCACAAGCCCTGAGGCTGAAGGTGTCTGGGTTGGAGGCACTGCTGCCCATGCTTGGCTCCCTGAGCCCCACTGCTGCTTCTAGGACTGTTTAACCTGAGTGCGTGGGAGAGAGGGAGCCAGAATGACTTCATCCCTACGTCTGACCTGGCTAGGAGCCAGATGTTGAGAGGAGCATCTGTTTCTCTTCCCAAACACGGTGCTGGTCTTGGAGGGGTATCCCCGTTTATGAGAATTCAGACCTAGTGCTCTATTTTAGAAGCAGAAAGAGGAGCCCCTGGCGTGGGGCTGTCCCTTCCTGGCCCCCTGCTGTCCCTGGGCATCCGTGGCATTACAGGATTGCTACCCCAGCCCTGGTTGTGGGACCTGGTGGTGAGGTGGGGGGTGGGGCCGGCTGCCGACAGTGTGGTACCACCAGCTCTGCCCAGTGGTCAGGAAACCACCCAGTACTTCCCAGTGTCCCCAAATGAAGTAACAGGAGCTCCCCGTGCCTTTCCCCTCTCTTCTTGGATTTCCCTGAAAACACCACTCAAGACTCTTGTGTTTAAGTTCTCTATTCCTGCTACAAGTTGGTGACTTAAAGCAACACACATTTAAAGTCTTACGGTTCAGTAGAGGCCTTATTCGCTGAAGTGAGTTTATCAGCAGGGCTGCTGCTTCTAAGGGATCAAGAGAGAACCCATTTCCTTGTTTTTTGCAGCTTCTAGAGGCACATTGACTCAGGGACCTGCACCCCTCCAGCCCAGCTTCCTTCTCCCTGTACCTCCAGTCCTGCCTTCCACTTTTCTTTTCTTTTCTTTTTTAAAGATTTATTTATTTATACATACTGGGGTACAGGCCAGAGGCGTGGGGCGGCGAGAGGGCCCACCAGAGACAGTGGGGAGCAGAACAGGCAGATCAGAAATACACTGCTGAGGGGAGCAGCAGGTGAGGCAGGAGAGGTCTGCCGCGCCATGTAGGATTCTCCCTGGCTGGGCATTGAACTTGCACCGCGGGCTGCCGACAGCTCCACAGCGCAGTGTTCAACCGCTGCGCCACCAGGGAGGCCCCCCTGCCTTCCACTTTTCCTTCTTTAAGGATCCTTGTACATGGCCTTCCTCAGTGATGCAGAATAATCTTCTATCTCAAGGTCCTTAATCCCTTTCTGCCATAAGGTAACATCCACAGGGGCTGAGAATCAGAATTTGGACACCGCTGGAGACCATTGTTCTGTCCACCACAGCTTCTCAGAAAAGAAAGGACAGCTTCTCAGAAAGCTTCTCAGAAAGGAAAGGAATGGCCTGGTTTCTCATGGGAAACTCCTTTTGCCTGCTGAAATTTGTTAGGGGCCCATTCAGGGCTGTCTCTTCCAGGAAGCCCTCCTGACTGCTTTTGCACCTAGGCTTCTTTGAATTCCTCTACCATGTTGTTTGCCATTTAGTGTTCAGCTCCCCCCTCCAAACCCCATTCATTTAGTGTACAACCCTCACTCTTTCATATGTCCTCACTTAGTCTCGCTGTGGTACTGTGGGTAACTTTAGGACCCTGATTTCTGTGTTTTCCACGTCTCCATCACACATAGTAGGTACTCAGTTAAAACCCAGTGACTGACTACAAGTGATCCAGCTGATGTTCGAGTGTCTGACCTATGTCTCCCAACTGCCCTGTGTTCTTCCTCCTCCCCACAAAGTCATCTTCCAGGACTATGATGTGCAGGGTTGGGCTGGAATGGCCAGTTTGCTTTGCTGAAGCAGACCATCCGAATGAGGGGCTGAACCCCTGGCCTTGTTTACCCCATATTCCATGATAGTGGGTTTTGTCCTTCATTCTGGTCATGGAACACGTATGTGAAGTCTAATAAGAATTCTCAAGATAATCGAGAGACGCCTGTCTTAGGGGTGGGGGCCGCAGAGATGGCCCTCTGACTCCTCCCAGGGAGATATCTCCCTACCTGGCAGCAGTTCTGAGCCTTGCCCCTGGACTGGCCCAGCATTCAGGGTGTGGGGTGAAGTGGCGCTCTAGGGATGTGGTGCTTGTCCTGCAGATGGACCCCGCACCCCACGGGTTGCAGGTGCTGACTGTGGCCTGGGTGTGTCCTCCCTCTAGCCCCTCATAGCCACCACCTCCCTTCAGAATGGCCAACAGGGGACCTGCCTATGGCCTGAGCCGGGAAGTACAGCAGAAGATTGAAAAGCAATATGATGCGGACCTGGAGCAGATCCTCATCCAGTGGATCACCTCCCAGTGCCGGAAGGATGTGGGCCAGCCCCAGCCTGGGCGTGAAAACTTCCAGAACTGGCTTAAGGACGGCACGGTGAGAGCAAGGCTCGGCCTGGGAGCCGGGGGCTATTTCACCCGCAGAATAGACATTAGTTGGGACAGCCCTGTCCCAGCCTTTCCTTCAGTGGAGAACCCAGGCTCTCCTTCCTCCGCACTGAGTGAGGGTGGGGTGAGTCAGGGAGGGCCCTGGAGCAGTGGGGCTTTTGCTCTGGTCTCAGCGGCAGGGGCAGCAGGAGGCGCTGTGCTTGTCTCACTGTCTCTGCGGCAGGCTTGGCCTCACCTCCGCACATCTGCCGCCCTCAGGTCCTCTGTGAGCTCATCAACTCACTGCACCCAGAGGGACAGGCCCCTGTGAAGAAGATTCAGGCCTCCACCATGGCCTTCAAGCAGATGGAGCAGATCTCACAGTTCCTGCAGGCGGCGGAGCGCTACGGCATCAACACCACTGACATCTTCCAGACTGTGGACCTCTGGGAAGGTGCGCCAGGCTGGTGCTGCCAGCCGGAACTGGGCCAGGCCACTGCTTAGGAGGAGGGGCCTGGGGGGTGTGTGTATGCAGATGGTGTGTGTGTGTTACACAGGAGTCCACCGTGTTGGGGCTTGGTGTCGACAAGACTAAAAGATATATTAGGAGAAGGACCTGCTGACCTAGAGGGGGAACTCAGATGTCAGCCCCTGTTGGCTGAGGCCCGCATCCCCTCTCCTTCCAGGAAAGAATATGGCCTGTGTTCAGCGGACACTTATGAACCTGGGTGGGCTGGCGGTAGCCCGGGATGATGGGCTTTTCTCTGGAGACCCCAACTGGTTCCCTAAGTGAGTATTGCTGGGCAGCCAACCCTGGGCAGGCACACTCTCCCTGCCCATCCCTGTCTCTAGGAAGCAGCCGATTCCCTTTGCGAAGCACCATGGCATTCCTGTCTCCCCGAATCCTCACAGCTCTCCTGGGAGGGCCAGGAACAGTTCCTCTGAGAGATGGGGGTGGCTTCTGGCAGCTCACAGCTCTCGGGGCAGTGCTGGTGCCATGCCTGAGCTGCAGCAAAGCTGTGCTCTCTCCAGGGGGGAGGTTTTCTGGGCCGGCTTCTGACCTCTCCCAACCTGCACTCCCTTTCCACGCAGGAAATCCAAGGAGAACCCTCGGAACTTCTCGGACAACCAGCTGCAAGAGGGCAAGAATGTGATTGGGTTACAGATGGGCACCAACCGTGGGGCATCTCAGGCGGGCATGACTGGTTATGGGATGCCACGCCAGATCCTCTGATCCCACCTGGCCTGGCCCTGCCTCTGTGAATGTTAATATATAGATATATATTTAGTAAGTGACATTCCTGAGAGTTCCAAGCTCTCCAGCTCCTCTTCGGGTGGTGGGGCCTGGCCTGGCCCCTTTGGGGGTCCCTTAAGGCAGCCTCTTCCCCTGTGCTTGCCGATACATTCCCTTCTCCAAACCCACTAAAACTGGACCAACTCGCCTCATCTTTTCCTCTGGGACCAAAATTTGGGGGTCTCCCTCCACCCACATACTTCTCTTCCCCTCTGGCCTCTCCCCCAAACTGTACTCTTACCTCTTCCTTGGCTGGGGGTCAGGGTGGCTGGCCTGCCTGCTGCAAGAACGCCTCACCCAGTGTGGCTTCAGAGACGTAGTTAACAGTGAGGAGCCAGGGGTGGCCGCCCCTGGACCTCGCGCACGCCGTCCCAGTCAGCCTGCCCTGCAGAAGCCCTCTTGGCTTCTCTTTTCCTGTCCCTGCTCTGTGGCTGAGGGGTGGGGTGAGGGACAGAAGAGGAAGAGTGCCTACTATGGGGCAGGGCTTGGATCTGATTTAAATAAAGCATCTCCAATTTCTTTGGTTGGACTCTGGTGTGTCTGGGCAACTGGGCCCACTGTTGAGAAGGGACCATAACAGACTGGGAAGAGGCTGTAAGGTGCAAGATCTCCAGCTCACCTCATCTTGACTTCCCCCATCCTCCTGCTCCTTGGCTTAGGGAGAGCAGGTTGCAGTAAAAGGCCAGCCCACAGCTGCCCTTGGGTAAGGAGCGTCATGCAGGGGTGGGAGGCCTGTCCACAGTGGGGGAGGCCCTCGCTTCTCTGAGGATGGGACAGGCTGGCCTTGTCTGTAGGCCCCCTCCTCCTGACTCCACCGCTTCCAGGGCCCTGCCAGGAGGTGGGCAGTGGCCGACTCAGCCTGAATCCTGGCGAGTCTCCAGTGGGAGGCCACACAGGTAGGCTTGGGGCCAGATAGCCTCTGGGTGAAGGCCAGGAGCAGGAGTTGGTCGTGAGGAGGAATTGCCAAGCCAAGGATGGGCCAGAATAAGTTGGTGGTGGTGGCTGGAGGGAGAAAGTCTTGTTTCATTAATTCTAGGCCCTAGTCAGCTGCATGCTGGGAGTATCTAGCAGCAGGGGTCCCTTCTAGATAGGTGATCTTGAGCAGGGTCATTTTAGGGTCAGCTTCTCCACCCTGATCCAGGCATGTTTCCCAAACCCTGGGACATTTACCCCAACCCTCCCCCGTCAGTACCAGGGTCTTCCTAGGGGAAACTCAGAGACCTGGTCAGGTGCCACCTGGCCAGGCCTCCAGGTCCCTCTCCCCTTCTACTTCCAGCACTTGCTTTCTTAGAGGGGCAAACTACAGTACTGGGCCTGAGGGTGACAGGTTAGCAGTGGTTGGTGACCAGAGAGCTACCCCCTCTGCTCCACTGCTGCTCCCTCTGCCAGAAGCACCTACATGCTGGCACCAGCTCTGTGACTCAGGCTTCTCCCCACAGGACAGCAGAGCAGCCCCAGTGACAGCTGGCAGCCCCAGTAGCCAGCTGCCTACTGGCTGGTGTCTGGAGGGTGGTGGAATGGATAGGCCCAAGCTACTGCTGACTCTGGGGTGGGGGGAGTGGGGGGGCTGTGGGGAGGGTTATCTGTCACTCTACCTCTTCCTCACCCTTTTCTGACGGCTTTGCAGAATGCCAGTGTGAGGGCATTTTCTCATTGCAGAGAAAACCTTGAATCCACTGATAGATATACTAAAACCCAAACATTCATGCCCTTCCTTGTTTTGGCTATTTATAGCTACAAATTATTGGCCACAGCCCTCGCCACTTTCTGGGGCTCAGACACAGCAAGGCCTAGTGGGGGCTTTGTGGTGGGCATTCCTGTTGTCCCCAGGTCAGCACCCCTTGATGTGAGGAGTGGGGGGATGGGTCTACACCCCATCACTGCAGCAACCGTTGGCAGGCCTTGCCCATTTAGGCTCAGCCAGGATGGGGCAGTGGGGCTCACGGGCCAAGGAGGGTGCCCCTCATTTGGGACAGTGGCAGTCCTGCCCTACTGGGTTCCCAGGAGGCAGGCTTCTATGGAGGGCACCTGGATAGCAGGCCATGTGGCGGCAAATCAAAGATGGTTCGAGAGCCCCTGTCCCATTCCCTGGAATAACTTTCTCTTCCGATAAACAGCCACCAGGCTTGAAAGGAACTGACCAGGGGCTCCCTCCTGCCTGGGCAGGCACCCAGCAGAGAGCCCCTTGTGGCATTTCCTTGTCCCCTTTAACCGTCCCACGATGGGGTTGCCCTCCCTCTGGAAGTGACCTCAGTACCTTATCTGCTTTCTGTTTGCTCATGAATCTCTTGTCTCTTGTGAGGTCACAGTTCATCCCTAATTTGTTCTCATCTCTGGAGGTGGGGAGAATGAGCGTCCGGGCTTTGCACCTTTTCCTTGCCAGCTCCTACCCCCTTGTTCTCTGGCCTTCCAGGTGTTCCCTGACACTGTGCTTTGGGGTGCCTGCCTCCAGTGCATAAAACACCTCCAGCCAGAGCTCACCACGGCTGTGCCTTCGCATCCTTCAGGTTTTCCTTCAAAGCCCCTTCCAAGTCAGACCTTAAGGGGTTCCTTAATATCCCACACTCTCCTGCTCTCTACCTTCCTCCCCTACTTTCTCTTATCGCCACCTGACACCCTATATATTTCACTTATTTGTTTTCTGCCTCCACCCACAGAATGTACACCTGGTCAGGGCAGGTTGGTATTGGTTTTGTGGAGGAAGAGTAGTGCCTGGCCTGTTGGAGGTGCTTGGTCAATATTTGTTAAAGGAATGAGTGGATAGTACTGCTGTGGAACTCCCAAGTGCCGTGGCCAGCTGGCAGCCCCAGCAGCCCGGGCCGGAGTCCCAGTGCGGTGTCAGCATCGGTGCTTTCCGCTGTCGATTCATCTCCTTGGTTTGTTTCCAAGATGTCAGACCTTCTTGGAGCCAATGCTCACTGCAGCCAGTGGAATGGAGTTTGGGAAGGGGTTAGACAATGATGTGTGCTTTGGGCAAACGGAAGGAATGTGGAGCATGGGGGTAAAGAGGACAGAGAGGAGTGCAGCCTTTACTCTTTGTCCTCAGCCTGAAGTGGAAAATCCCTAGAGGCAGAGAGAAAGTAGGCACTGTCTGTGTGGCCGTTGGAAAGTCAGAGAGGAAGGGAAGAGGCGAAGGAGCAGGAAGAGGCTTAGGATGCCCCGCCCAGTTTGGCTCACCTGTGGGGTAAAAATGCAGTCCTGGGCCTTCTACTCAGGGATGTGTAAGTGTTCACCTGGCGTGTGAGCACTCACTTCCGGGACTAGGGCTCAGGGTGAGGGTGGGAGGGTCTCTGCAACAGTGTGGCAGCTGGCGTGAGTCTGCGGGGACCAGGGTGCTGGCACTGCAGGCCCTTGCCTGTTACAGGTGTTTGTCCTGTATGGAGGTGGGAGGGGTGGGCCTCCACATGTTTGTACAGCTCCTTGAGAACAATGCGTCCCATTCCTGCCTCCACAGCCAGGGGAGACCTGTAAGGACTTGGCCAAAGGCCCACGGAGCAGTGGAACGGGGAAGAAGAGGTGGAGGATTGGACCCTGGGGAGGAAACAGTGAAGAGCTGGGATTACATTTGTCAAAGACACAGGATTGGGCAAATTAGTAACTGTCTCGTTGCAAAGAAATGAGTTTCGGTCCCAGTGGCTAGGGAGGTAGATTAAAAGAAAATGCACTGCTGTTGCAGCTAGAGAAATTTAGGCTAGACAAGGAAAAACGATCCTCTTGATGCAGAAGGTTATTAGCCTCTGGACTCCATTAAGGGTCAGAAGGAATGTCTTCAATAATATGACAAATCCCATCTTCTTTAAGGTGGAAAGGGGCAGTTCTGCCTGGAAACCCCCCCTCCCTTACTTAACACACCCACATTTTTATTCGTGTATTTGCTCATTAAGTAACTATTGGGGTTCTGCTCTGTGTCAGACCTCATAGGACACATGAAGGTTTTAATACATGATCTCTGCTCAAAGAGAGCGTAGTCTAAACGAGAGAGAAACATAATTCAGGAAGCCTGTGACTTTCCTGTTAGAAATGCAAACAGGGCTCTTTGGCAGGGTGGCTTGCCAGCCTCCAAGTGATGCTTGTGGGGAGCTGAGGCTGCATAGCTCAGGGATCCTCTTTTTGGATATACCAAGGAAATAGCATGCTCTTTGGGGGCGGGGGCGGCGCTGCTCTAGATAAAGAAGCAGTCACTGGCTGAGTGATCAGAGGTCAAGTGTCCTGGGGAGGAGGGTTATTCCTTTCCTGCTGGGGTAGGGCTGGGCACAGAGGCCAGTCAGTAGCAAGTCAACATCACTGCTCATGGTTACATGGGGAGGGTCGAGCCAACACCTCCTCAGAAGTGGGTGTCATACCATTTTACCCCACTGTCAATGGGACTTGGATTTGAATTGTGTCTCCATTAGAGAAATGAGGCTTAGATGATGATGGTGTGATGGTGATGGTGATGAAAGTGATGATGGTGGCAGTGGTGATAAAGGTGGTGATGGTGATTATGCTGATGATGACAATGCTATTCAACGTCATTTTCTGTGAGTCCCCCCGTGTGCTAGGAGCTTTACCTGCACGTTGTATTTGTTCTTCCATTGTTTCAAAAATTATCTCTTGAGAACCTACTCACGTTGAGGCATCAGGGGTATTGGGGTTGTGTAGTACACAGGACACATGTATTCTCTGTCCTTTTGGGAGGAGCTTGGAAATAGTCTGTTGTAGTGTACTGTGATGAGGGGAGTCTCAGCCCTGAGACACAGAGGAGGGGCCTGACCCACCTTGTTGGGAGAAGGGCCAAGAAGACGACGGTGAGGTCTGAACCTAGGGATTGAGGATGAGGAGAAGCACGGAGGAGCCAGTGTGCTGAGTGGAGACAGTTCTGGGCAGGAGTGCGCAGGTGCATGTGTGGAGGTGAGAATATGTGGACTTGTGTGTGTGTAGAGGTCTGAGGGGTGAGGGCCAAGAAACACAATGGAAAGGAAGGTAGGGCTGGATCCTCAAAGAAGCTTCAAAGTCAAATGAATAATTCTGGGCATTTCATGAAGGGCATGGAGGGCTTTTAAGCAGGGAACACAGAGATAAGAGTTGTGTTTTATTTGGAAAATCTCCTGAGGCTGCATGGGAGCATGTGCGGGGTTGGGGCGGACACTGAGGCAGACTGACTTTGAGGGGTCACTTCAGGGTCCAGGCTGGAGTGAGAGTGGCCAGGCTAATGGGGGTGGTAGGGAGGTAAAGGATGGTCAATTTTGTTTGTACTCTCTGTTTGACTGGGGAGAGAAGAAGCGGGGGCTAGGGGACAGGGGAGAAAGATAGGACTGAGAAATCCAGGAGACGCTTGGTACCTCCACACAATATTCTCAATTTACAGACCAGGAAGCTGAGGCTCAGAGAGCTAAGGGACTTGCAGGCCAACTAGTGGCTGAACCAGGGTTTAAACTAAGCAACCAAGACTCACTGGGTGCCATCGTGGGGCACCCCTGTGGTGGCTGACCCCAGTTCGCCTGCAGCCAGCATGCTCAGCTGTTCTTCTGCGGGTGGAGGCCCATCCTCGGTAGGGAAGGGAAAGGTTAGGCCTGGGCTGTCATGCGGGAAGTTCCTTCTGCAGCCTCCACCCCCCTCTCAGGCCAGTGAAGATCTGGCCATTTCAGAAAGGGGCCAATGGAGGGGCCTCCCTGGCGGCTCAAGGGGTTAAGTCTCAGCACGATGAAGCTGTCCACAGCCACTGCAGCACACGTTCCATCCCCAGCCAGGGAGGTTCCCACATGGCACAGCAGACCTCTCCTGCTCGCCCAGTGCTCCCTTCAGCAATGTGCTTCAATAGACCCGCCTCTTCTGCTCCCCACTCTGTCTCTGGTGAATCCTCTCACCACCCCACACCTCTGGCCTATACCCCAGTTCTTGTACGCACAAATAAATAAATCTTTAAAAAAAAGAAAAGAAAGGGGGTAATGGAGAGAGTGGAGACAAAGCCCCTTCATCTGGGGGTTTCTCTCCACAAGGCTTCCTACAGCCCAGCTGGCACTGCTAGCACGACACTAGCACCCTAGGACAGTAGAGAGCTTTCCTTCCAAGGCACCTGTGTTTGTTAACTCCAGGAAGCCATGCCACCTCTCTGTCTCTGTAAGGTGTTTATATTTTTAGACCCTTTGGAGAGACCAGAGTCTAAGTGAGTGATCTGCCCAAGGTCTCAGGGTCCTTGAGAGCAGAAAGCACACTGACTGTATCTGCAGGTGGCTCGTGGTTCTCCAAACAGCAGGGAACTCAGCTGAAGGTCATGGCTCTCAAGAGTCCTCCACGTGGTAAAATCTGGGCCTCTGCACTCCTGTGGCCACTCACTGGCTATGAGTAAAGCACCCGTGGGGGTGGGCTGGCCGTAGACTCCAGCAGACGCAGGATGGTGAGATTCTCCAACTTTATCCTGTATCATCCCCAACTCCTTCTCAAGAAGCCCCTCAAGAAGAACCTTAATCTACTCTCTCCTGGGCAAGAGTCCTCAGCATTAGAACCCTCAGGGGTGCTGAAAGAAATGCAGATTCCAGTTCCACCTAGTTGATTGAAAATCAGGGTGAGGTAGTGGTGGTAGTGTCTTGAATTTGCATTTGAAACAAGCCCTCGCAACCATTCTGAGGCAGCCCTGTCCTAGGAGATTTGCAGAGAAGTTTCTCTAGCCAGAAACTTGAGGTCTGGGAGGGCCCTGGCCTGAGGCCCTGGCGGGAATCGTCCCTCCCCCACCCCGTGCTGTTTGGGACTGTGGCTGCGTTGCCAGGGGAACCAGGCTGTGTAACTTCCTGGCTTTGGCGGTTTTCCCCTCCTTGGCCTTATCTTAGCATCCACCACCCAGTCCTGGGCCCATGCTGGTCACGTAGGGGATGCTTGTGCCAGGCGTGTGGAGGCGTGTTGGGCACCAGGGTGATGATGCCTGGGGGCCGGGCAGCAGAGGGTGAAGACTGGCCGTTAAGAAGCAGGGGGCCATTCCTCAGTGCCGCTCTCTGCTGCTTGGGGCCACCTGCCCAGTAGGAGTGAGGGGTGGGGAATGCGTATGACTGCATGGGGCTCTCCCTGTCCCTGCTCTAGAGGTTCAGCCCCTCATTCATTCATTACCCTTGTGGGTCCTGCTTTCACTCTCAGCCTCCCCAGCTCCATACCACGCTGCTCTTTTCCTAGTGCTCAGAATCAGACTCTTTGTCCCCACTTTCTTTCAGCTCCTCAAGCTCTCCCTCCCTTCTCAGCCTGATCTCTCTGCTGCGCTAGCACAGTTTGTACTAGTGGGAAGGAGAAAGAAAGTGAATTTTGAAGAATGAGGGAGAGCAGCAGATAGTGCAATAATTCGTGCATTGAAGTATGTGTTTATGTTTAAGCAAGAATTGAAAGCAGTTTTGGGAGTTCAAGTGTTCCAGGAAGAAGGGGCAGTGTGGTAGACTCTCAGGTCCTCACACGAGAGAGTCCACAGTTGGATTCCTGGTCCTGTTTATATTCCAAGGAAGACAAAGACTTCTCCCCTCCCCCCCAACACCCATGGGGGAGGAGAGGGAAGGAAACCACCAGGGGGCACTGTGCAAGGTGACTTTCTTCTCTGATGCTACCCTCTTTGGGGCTGCTACCTGGCTCACAGGTGAGGAGGTGCAGCTGCTGGGGCTGTTGGGCAAGTTACCAGATCTCTAAGACCCTGCTAGTCTGGCTCTAAAACCAGTCACCACTTACTTTCCTTCTTCACTGTGTAGCCTCAGGACACAGCCCCAGGAGAGTTTCTAACATGCTGTTCTAGAGGGATCCTTGGCTGCCCACCTGGCCCAGAAGGTACAGTGCCTCCCTGAGAACTGAGTGGGCATCCTGGGGGTTGGTCACCCCTCCAACGGGGAACAGAAGCTGCTGGGGGTGGGAGGGGGGGCAGGGAGGAGGGAAGCGGCAATTCCAGAGGAAGGAGGGGCCTGTCCAGTCCTAGAGAGCCCTCAGGATGCGCAGCAAAGGGGTTCAGAGAAATTAGGGGCAGCGAAAACCCTCACTGACAAGCAACTGCTGCATCTAACCCAGACCCTGCAAGGACAGTGGATCTAGCTCTGTATGGGTCCTAAATGGACAACCACTACCCCCACTTCTCCCTGCCATCCCGCCCTACACCCCCAGCCTCAGCATCTTCTATGCCTGTGCTTTAGGAAGTGAGGGTTCCTGCATGCATTTCTGGGAGGAGGGAAAGAGTGAGGAGAGGAGAGAGGAGGGAGAGGACAGAGATGAGGGAGGGGTGGGGCAGAGAGTTAGAATCCTCTCACCTCTCACACCTCTAGAACAGGAGACCAGAGACCGGCCCAAGTGAGAAGTGGGACTTTTCATTTTTACTAAGCGCCATCACCTCCTGGGGCCCAGGCTTCAGGCTCCTCCCCTCTAAATGTGATTCTTCATCAACAGACTTCCTTTCTTTCAGACCTCAGCCTGTGTGGGGAGCACCTTAGGACCTCACCCAGGGAGACCCAGCCCAGCGGGTGAGGAGGTGCAGTGGGAGCCAGTCCAGCTGGACCTCTGGGCTCTGCTCTTGCTTCCTGGTGCCCAGTTCCTCACTGGCCCTGGGCTTCGTCCCAGCAATCCAAGGTGCACTGGGAATCCAGGGTGCTTCAGAGGTTCCTTTGGGGAGCAGTGGCTTGGTGGGAAGGGTCAGGTGAGAGGTGGGATCAAGGGCTGAGCCCGAAAACTGAATCTGCCCTCTTCCTCAGACACCTTCAGCCTCTGGAACCTTCCTTTTGTTCTCACCCTGGGCTTGCTGGACAATGGACAAAGGAGGGTGAAATAGGAGTTTGGGTAGAAGGGAGACCTCAAAGAGGCACAGCAAGCAGAAAGGAAAGGAAGGGTAAGGGGAAGTTGGAAGAGGACTGCGGTCAGGAAGGGGAATCAGGGCAGAGGTGGTGAGGCTGGAGGAGAGAGCCAGGGCACGCCCTGACCCTGCCCTCCTGTGGCTGAGCTCAGGAACTAGGTTTGCTGAGGGAGCGGTTGCCTCCCTGTAATCTGGGGGAACCAGGCTTCGGCTCTGTGTGCTTCTACAATTTTGAAACCCCATTTAAGAAAACAATAAAAAAGTATTAATACTTTTAAAAATTAATCATAGAGGTAAGTATTCATTTAGAATAATAAACCACCACAAGTTACACATTTTAAAAAACCTGGCAGACCCTGTAAACATAACATATAGAAGAGTAGCATGAATTTTATATGAATTAACTGAGGCACCTCTAAGATAGCTTTTCCCTTTACCATTGAGGATTCTTATTCTTTATTTCTTTAAATGATAGTGACTTTATAGCATTTTCTATAGAGAAAATAGAATGATAAATCAGTGTTTCCTCAGGCCTAATTGATCAACATCTTTATTTTTGTTGGTAGATTAGAATGTTTCATTTTGCATTTTATTGTTGGTAAAATCATATCAGTTTTTATGGTTGTTGTCAAATATGGGAAAATGTGCTAAATTTCTTTCTGGGATGAGTTGTGGGATTTCAGCACGTTGTTCAGTAGTTAGTCTTAAATGTCCTTTAAATTACTGCTACTCATTAACCAGATTGCCATTGTTCCTCATTTTGTTGTACTAATATGAGTTTTATGCAATTGCCATCAACGTCAGCCTTTAACATTTAATATTTTCCAGTGTGTTCACATGATCTTCTCCTTGTTAACGGATTTATCAACAATCCAGGTTTCTGTTAATTCTATTCAAAATTGGGCAGATTTTTATTCCTATTCCTCTTATTGAATTACCTTTTATTTATTTTTTTATAAGTATTTATTTATTTATTTATACAAGAACTGGGGTGTAGGCCAGAGGTGTAGAGGGGTGAGAAGATTCACCAGAGACAGAGTGGGGAGAGCAGAACAGGTAGATCTACTGAAATACACTGCTGAGGGGAGCAGCGGGGCAAGAGAGAAGAGGTCTGCTGGCCAAGTGGGGCAGCTCCCCTCAGAGGGCCCCACCCCATCAGACTCATGCTGCGGGGGCTGCTGATAGCTTCAAAGTGCTGAGACATAACCCTTTGGCCACCAGGGAGGTCCTTGAATTACCTTTTTTGATATAATCTGAAAAATTTTGTTACAACGTGCTTCTTACTTTGTAATAATTTCATGGTTTTTTTTTATCACTTTTGTTTCATAACTCCATTAATATTTTTCCTGAGATATAATTGACACATACCATGATATTATTAGTCAGGTGTGCAACATAATCAATATTTGCATATATTGTGAAATGATCACCACAATAAATCTAGTTAATATCAGTCACCACTCATAGAATTTTTTTTCCCTGTGATAAGAACTTTTAAGATTTACTCTTTCAACAGTTTTCAAATATGCAATACAGTATTGCTAGTTATAGTCACCTACTATAGTCACCAAATATGCAATATACTATTATTAATTATCATCACATTGAATCTCCAGGGCTTAATACTGGAAGATTGTACCTTTTGTCCAATTTCAGCCATTTCATACCCCCTCGTGCCCCCAATCTCTGGCAACCACCTGTCCTCTGTATCTATAAATTTTGTTTTGTTTGTTTGCTTGTTAGATTCTACATATGAGATCATACACTATTCTAACAAACTTTGTTCACTGATAAAGGAAAACACTGTTTAAAGCACTAAAGTTGCTCTTAAAGAAAAAAAATAAATTTGCTCTGGTCTTACAGAGCAAATTCAGCTGGATCTGTCTGTGATTGGGAAGATGTAAAGACCAAGGATCACGTGAATCTCTTATTCTAAAGGTATTCCCTATATATGTGAAGGTGCAGTCAGGCCATTAACTCATGCTCCTTCCTGCAACTCACAGTCACTACAGGGTCTTGGCCTGTGGACTATTCTGACTTTCCCTTTTTCTCTTGGCCCAGGGTTGTGATTTATTTCTCTTCCTATGATTCCCACAGGTCTACTGAGGTGGTTGTACATGGGGAGATTTCTTTCATTTTTGTGGCTAAATAATATTCCAGTGTGTGTGTGTGTGTGTGTGTGTGTGTGTGTGTGTGTGTGTGTGTGTGTCTCCATGCGCATATGTCTGCACATCTTCTTACCCATTCATTCACATATGGATAACTTGATTGTTTCCGTATCTTGACTAATGTAAATAGTACTGCACTGGACCTTGGGCATGCAGATATCTTTTCAAGTTAGTGTTTTTTATTTCGTTCAGATAAATACCCAGAAGTGGGATTGCTGGATCACATGGTAGTTACATTTTTAATTTTTTGAGGAACTTCCATAGTGTTTTCCATGGTTGCTGTACCAATTTACATTCCTATCAGCTGTGTACAAAGGTCCCTTTTATCTACATCCTTGCCTGCATTTGTTACTCTTATAACATCTTTCTGATTGTGGCCTTTCTGGCAGCTTCTCATTGTGGCTTGGATTTGCATTTCCCTGATCATGAGTGGCATTGAGTAATTTTTCATGTACCTGTTGGCCAGTTGGATGTCTTCTTTGGAAAAATGTCTATTCAGAGCTTATGCCCATTTATTATTATTATTATTTTATAAGGGTAAGTTTATTAGAATAAAGAAAGGGAGAAGAAGACGCACAGACACAAGTGGGCAGAAAGAGCTACCTGCCCATTTTTAAATTGAATTATTTTTTTTAAAGATTTACTTATTTATGCATACAAGCTGGGTTATAGGCCAGAGGTGTTGGATGGTAAGAGGATTCACCAGAGACACAGTGGGGAGCAGAACAGGCAGATCAACTGCTGAGGGGAGCAGCAGGCAAGGCAGGAGAGGTCTGCTGTGTCATGTGGGAAGCTCCCTGGCCAGGGATGGAACTCGTGCTGCAGTGGCTGTGGATAGCTTCATAGGCTGAGACTTAACCTGCTGCACCAGCAGGGAGGCCCAAAGGGACATTTATTCAAGAGGTTATTCAGAGTCAGACTGAGCACTTGGGCCCGGGAGATCAATATGAGATTTCTCTGAGTGACTGGTTCCTGTGCTGGGAATTTTTGACTTCCATTTATATAGGTTAAGTGACATGTACAGAAAGAATACATAATTTTTTTTTCTTTACTAGGGGAAGAAGACAGTTATTTTCGGACATTTTCAGTTAAGCAAAAGAGGTTTGTTTCTTACAAGCTTAATTTTTTGGGGGAAGGAGAAACAGTGTTCATTATTTTATAGCAATCCCCTAATTTTACAGAGGATTGTAATTCAGTTGGAGCTGTTTGTGATTGGGAAGCTGTAAAGACCAAAGGTTATTTGACTCTTATTTTAAAGCACCCAGATAGGAGGGCATAGTCAGGCCGTTACTTATGCTCCTTCCTGCATCTTGCAATTATGACAGTGCTTGGTCTGTGAACTTTTCTGACATTTCCATTGTTCCTTGTCCCAGCGCAATGTCCAACCAAGTAAAAGATAAAGTTTTCTTCTTTTTGGTCCACAACCACTGAGACCATGTTGAATATCAGAACTGCACAATAGTAAACACATGTGGTTGTAAGCTCCTGGGCGTGTGGTAATTTGTTACAGCAGCAGTAGAAAATGAACACACCAGGCTATAAGAATTTGAAAATGAAAAGGCTCTACTTAGAAAAACTCAAGCAGGCATATGTGTTGAAGACTGTCTGTGAGAAAAATGCAAAAAGAAAATGTGTCACTTGGAAAAACAGAAGTGGTCCAGTTTAGATTTCTGGAGGCAGATTTTCCTCTGAGATGTGCACTGTGTTTGTCATTGATGTGCTGCTTTACTGTGTCTTCCTGGCCATAGAGAACTTCATTTTGCCCAGGCCTGGATAAAAATGGAATCCTCACTTACCCTTTTACACAATGGAGAATTCCTTTTTTCACAGGCCAGCTAGCTACTGGCTTTATGTATTTCTAACCTCGTTTTCCTCCACTTTGCCAATTTTGTTGGTGTTGGGCGGTAGCCCATAATCACCCTTTCACAGGGAGAATGTGGTCTAACTCTCTGGGCCTGACACCAGTGAGCTGGCATGGTCGGTGGTGAGTGTGCCAGGCAGCCAAGCTTACAGGGGCAAGCAGGCTGGAAGGTAACTTTGTAGCTGGGTTACTCCCTCCACACCCCCAATTTGTATCTTAAACTTTTTGTTAGAAAAGTTAAACTAAGAATCGAATAGGCAGCACCCTGTGCTCTCCCTCATCTCTCAGCCCCCACCTTTGTGCTTAATTCTCCAGCTGCATTCTCGGGAACCTTGAGAACTGATAGTGCTAGATCTCCAGCAAAATTCTCTGTGCCCCTCTGAGGTTGCTAATTTCGGGGTAAGCATCTCCTGGGCTGTTAACCTCAAAGGAACAGTCTCTGCTGAGGAAAAACACTGTAACTAACCAGCCTACACTTCTAGCACCTCCTCAGGTCTGGGAAAACAAAGCCCCTCCCTCTCAACCCTGCACCTCCTCACATTCCTTCCCTCCGACACAATCACAATCACAGCACCATTGGGGAACTAGCTCCTTTTAGTGTATTTTTTTTTAAAGATTTATTTATTTATACATACAAGCTGGGGTACAGGCCAGAGGTGTGGGGTGGCGAGAGGGTTCACCAGAGAGACAGTGGAGAGCAGAACAGGCAGATGAGAAATACACTGCTGAGGGGAGCAGCGGGCGAGGCAGGAGAGGTCTGCCACACCATGTGGGATTCTCCCTGGCTGGGTATCAAACTCGCTGCCGACAGCTCCACCGCTCAACCGCTCAACCGCTGAGTCACCAGGGAGGCCCGCCACCTCCTAAAATCTTGCACCTTTGTGCAAAGGTGTTCTCATGGTTCAGAGTTTGGCTTTCTGGACAGCAAGGGAAAGACCCGGAATGGTCACTTAAAACTTTGCCTGTGAATGATGGAGAACCACTCAAACATCCTTTACTCTATCCAAAATAAATCTATCTCTAATTCAATGTACTTTTGCAAATTTGGCGTTGCTGCCAAAAGTCCTGCTATGAGTTTGGAGGGGAAGCTTGGAGCTTAAGTATTGATAGCTTTGAGGGAGATTCAAGGAAACTCTGGGAGGTGATTCCCCTCCCTGTACTCTGTCCTCTGTCCGCTGCCTTCCTGCTTTGCTTCCTTCAGAGAGGCAGCCTGGGATGAGAGAAGAATACAAGCTTTTGAGTTTGAACAGATTTCTCTGGACCTCAGTTTCCTTTTTGGAGCTATTTCTCTGAGGTCCAGATATCTATTCAAAAAGGTTGTATTCTTCTCTCATCCCAGATTTCCTCTCTGAAGGAAGCAGGAAGGCAGGGGATGACAGAGTACAGGGAGAGGAATCGCCTCCCAACTTTGAGTGCGATTCAAAGGAAGCTCTGTGGGGTGGAAGGGAAATATGGAACCACCTGATGTATTCTTCCTGCTCTATGGGCTGCTGGAGGATCAGGGTGAAGAAGCCAGGGCTGGAGCAGAAGGCCCGGCCCGCCCCCCCAGCCCCCTCAGCCTACCTCTACAGAGGAGCTACCCTTCTATCCCTGCCCTCTGAGCCCACCTCTGACACTTTGTGTGGGGCTCCCCCACTCTTAGTCTTGTTCTTCTGAGCATCCCAAACTTGATCTGATTGGAAAATCTAGGGAAGCAATGTGGGGCCTGCTGGAGTAAGTCCTTTAAAAGCAGAGGTGACTGTTCCCTTCATCCTCCATCCCCCTGTGGACATCCCTGTGCCCCAGACCTACAGTGTCCCAATGCTCCTTCAGCCTGTATGTCAGGACACAGCAAGTAGCTTGGAACCCCGAAGTCAAGTTGGGGGCTGTGAGGGCTTGGAGAGGTTGGGGGTGTCAAATAGCTCACAGAATCATCTCCATTTCCTTTTGGCCTGAGTTCAACTGATCAATGTTGAAAGAAAAGAAATAACTTGAGGTAGAGTCAGTGTGGTTTGGGGCAGACTATGGGGTCAGTTCAATTTTGTTTCTGCAGGTGGGAGGTACAGGGACCAGAGTAAATTGGGAAGATCATAAAGCCCACTCAGAATAGTACCTACAAACTGGGAAGCACGGAGAGGCATGTCCCTAAGGTCAGTGTGATGGACTTCAGTTCTGGTAGTCTAACAGGGCCTGCCTTGTGTTTTGGAAGCGCCCCTTCCCAGGCAGTTCAAAGCAGATTTACTCTAGAAACGAGCAGCTGGCAGGTCATTCCTAGGTCCAACCCGACTTTCCTGCTGTGACTTGTTGCCTCTAATTCTTCTGGCTTCTCGGCAGATTAGAGTCAGGGTTTGGGGGCACCTCGCAGGCACTGGGCAATAGTTACCATGGCAGCCGAGGGTGTCTTGGAAAATCGAGACCCTGGGTCTAATTATTAGAGGCTCTGCGTCAGTTAGATACCTGCACCCCTGACAGGTCCTTGAGGGATCGGGTATTGACCCAAAAGCAAAGTGAGGAGGGAGCAAACCAAGTGGGACCCAGGTCTTAGCACTTAGCAAGACCAGAGCGCGGGCGGGGTAGGGGCGGGGCCAGAGTTTAGGGGCGGGGCCAGGGGCGAGCCGAAGGCGGATCTCGGGCTCCTGGTTGCTGTGGCGACGCGTCAACACCTAGAGCTGAGGTGTTGGGAGTGGCGTGGGCATCGGAGGCTTTCGTCTGAGATGGTGAGATCCGGGTAGTGGAGGGGCACTTCGATGGGGACCTTCAGTGTCCTGAATGGAGTTAGGGTTCTGAGTAGGGAACTCGGGGGGTTGGGGGAGAAGCTGGGTGAGGGTCAGCGGGTAAGGAAGGTCCAGGAGCTGGGAGGACAACACTAAAAGGAGCAAGGGAAGTCTGAGGAGGGTCCTAAGAAGAAATCAGGGGTGCAGTCTGCAGGACTGAAAATGTGGAAAGGTGTTGATCCGGGGCGGGGAGTAGGGGTTAGTCTTGCTCTCTTCTCCTAAGCTGGGTTTGGGGAATGAGATATGGAAAACCCTGGTCAGGAGGTCAGAGTGCAGGTTAAAGCGCCGTTTCTGTTACTAACTAGCAAGATGACAATAGGAAAGGCACTTAACTGACCCCTTCTGTTATTGGGGCCTCAGGTAACTCAGTAGGTACTCAAGAACATTTGCAAATGAATGAATGAATGAGGAGGGAACCACATTCACAGGTGCACAGTGGGTTGGGACTGCTGGCCTGAACTTCCTTGGGATGGGGAGGATTCTGAGACCATAGGACTGAGAAGGGCATCCGAGCTGGGAGGAGCTGTGATGGGTTCTATGCTCCAGTGAGGAATGGGTTGGTGCTTGGGGAACAAGGGAGGGGAGAGGTGTTGAAACTGTGGGTTCTGGAAATAACCTTAACATTATTCTGGGGGCACACCAGGTCCAAAGGTGATTACTTGGGTGTACTGTGGACATGCTTTATGTCCAGCAGTCACACTGGCACTCAAGGGTTCAGAGCGCCCAAGTAGGGGTTTCAGGAGGGCTTTGTTAATTACAAAATAAGCAAGTCTCCAACAAAGAGTAGTTCCCAGCTTCTGGGGAGTCCCTGCAGTGCTGCCGAGGGGCTCTCCTTCACATGTGTTTCATTATGCATGTTATTCTAGCTCCTCATGCTTCGTCAGTTCGATGATGTAAGCCTGTCTGTGAGGTCCCAGCATCAGCCGGGCATCTAAGGGCATATAGTAAATATTAATTACTTTTTTCTCCTGCTTTAAACAGTTCATATTTCCAAACCCAAATTAAATAGTGAGTTGTAGTTGGGCTAGACGAGTGGGCTTTTGTAGGGACCCCCATTTAGGGGTACTGAGTAGAAGGGCTTGCCTTCTGGCTGAGCCCTCCTGAAGTCCTCTGGACAGGACTGCACATGTGGACACCTAGGAGAGGCAGTGAGCCTGGCTAGTGACCTCCGCTCCTCTGGCAGGCCAGGCATGTGTATGTGTTTCTGTATGTGTGCTTCTGTGTATACATGCATGTGTGTATGCGTAACTCCGCACACTGGTATAACACGAGTATGTGCATGCATGTGTGCACGTGTGTAGATGTACATGTGTGTGCATTCATATGGCACTACTTACTAGCGTTCTGTGTTCAGAGGAGTGGGGGAGGTGTGATGTAGGCTAAGCTCACAATACAGTAACAACACTTCCTGCAGAAAGAGGGACCTATGTCAACTTCATTGGCACCCCACAGCACCCAGCCTAGTCCCATATGAGGGGAGAGGTTACCTGAGTAATCACTCTGTTAAAGGAAAAGCACCTGGTGTGGCTATCCCCACCTTCTAGAGTAACGAAGCTGACAGAAGGGAAGCAGAATCAGGCTGAACCTGGATGGGGCAGGTTCCAGTGAGCAATCTGCAGGGAGGAAGGAGGTACCTGGGAGGAGGGGCAGCAGGAAAGGGCACACCTTCATCCAGCTGGCAGGTGCTTAATGCCAGGGACATGCCACTCTGCCCTGTCCCCACCCCATCCAGCTCTGCCTTGCTGGATTTGAGCTGAACACCCTGGGCTTGGGGATGCACATGCTGTACTTTCTTAGGACTGCACTCTGCCAGGATCCTGGCACCAGGTCTCTGTTATGTTTGACTTTCAAATAAAATAGTTTTCAACCCCTGGTCATTAAAAGTTACCTACTCTTGCAAAAAGTGATTCACAACAAAGACCCATCTTAAGATGATGTTTACCTGAATTTATTATTAAACATTTTTGTGAACATTCTTCTAAGTAGCACATTCTAGATGATGCCCTTTCTACAAACATTTTTTACAGGAACACATATATTTCTGATAATCTGCTTTCTTTTTTTTTTTAAGATTTATTTATTTATGCATACAAGCTGGGGTGTAGGCCAGAGGTGTGGGGTGGTGAGAGGATTCACCAGAGACAGAGTGGGGAGCAGAAAAGGTGGATTGACTGAAACACACAGGGGAGCAACAGGCGAGGCAGAAGAGGTCTGCTGCGCCATGTGGGAATTTCCCTGGCTGGGTATCGAACTCATGCTGCAGTGGCTCTGGATAGCTTCATAGTTAGTGCTGTGCTTAACTCGTTGGGCCACCAGGGAGGCCCATATTTCTGATAATCTGCTTTCTTAAAAATTTATGTTGTTTATGCAGCTTGTATGCATAAAAATAAATAAAAATATTTTTTAAAAAACAACAAAAAACTCATGTTGTTGGGACTGCCCTGTATCAACGGTCTAATTAGCATCTGTTTTAGCAACTAATTGCTCTGCACTGGAGTCTCTCTGCAGGGCCCCAGCGGGTCAGGTGGGCAGAGTTTTGTTTTTTTTTTTTAAGATTTATTTATTTATACATACAAGCTGGGGTACAGACCAGAGGTGTGGGGCGGCGAGAGGGTTCACCAGAGACAGAGCGGGGAGCAGACCAGGCAGATCAGAAATACACTGCTGAGGGGAGCAGCGGGTGAGGCAGGAGAGGTCTGCTGCACCATGTGGGATTCTCCCGGCCAGGCGTCAAACTCGCATCGCCGCTGCCGACAGCTCCACAGCGCAGCACTTAACCGCTGCGCCACCAGGGAGGCCCTTTTTTTTTTTTTTTTTTTTTTTAGTATATATTTAATCATACAAGAGTTGGGGTGTAGGTCAGAGGTGTGCGGGTGTGTGTGTGAGAGGATTCACCAGAGACAGAGTGGGTTACAGAACAGGTGAGTCAACTGAAATACACTGCTGGGGGGGAGCAGTGGGCAAGACAGGAGAGGTCTGCTGCTACAGTGGCTGCGGATAGCTTCACAGTGCTGAGATTTAACCCCTTGCGCCACCAGGGAGGACCAGGTGGGCAGTTTTTGAAGAGAAGGCATTAGCTAAGTCACTAGCCTGGGAAGGTCTGCCATCTCTGTCTGTTTTGTCTCAGCACCGCAAGCCCCTTGCTTCCTCAGCTATTACAACTGGTTTTCGTCTGTCTCATCTGCCTGAGCTCTGAACACACTTCTTTCTGGACGCAGCTCAGCTCCTTGTGGATATTTATTTTTTTCATGAAAGAAAGAAAGCAGGCCTTCACCCCCAGAGAGCCTCCTGGCTACTGCCTCTGACCCAGGGGGCTCTAGCTTTCCATTTCTGCTGGTTCTTCCTTTTTCCTAGGATTCTTTTACAGTCATCTCCCAAATCCTTCTTGTTACTCTTGGCAAAACTGGTGTGGGTCAGGGTTCGGGTTTCCCCACAAGGTTTCTCAGCGCCAGCCCTAAGCCTAGTGCTTCCCTCTGCCTGCCCAGTGACCATGTTCTGGGGCCTCTGCTTTCCTTCCTCTGTTCTTTCTGACTTCCAGGCTTGCAGTCCAGCGTCTTGGTGACTTCCCCTTGACCTGGATCCAAAGGGCGTGGGAAAGAGGCAACATTGTCTTGGCCCTCAGACCAGGATTCTGGCTGACACCAAGTGCTGCCACAGGGAGCTCAGGAGCCTGGAAGAGAAACAGGAAAACAAATGCAGAACAATAACAGTCTGTGCCGTGGCCCTTTCATATGTGGTTACGCGCTTGAACTACGCAGGCCACATGGAGGAACTGGACACACCTGGGTGGGCAGTTGGGCCCTGGACAGCCTCCTCCAGTCTGGTCTGAACCCTAGAGTGGCAGCTTACTTGGTTTCATTCACTCATATTTCATCAAATATATGTTGAGCGCCTACTATGCCGGCACCCTAACTTCTCTCATTAGTTACACAAACAACTCACTCTATCCCTACTATGTGCAGGCACCCCACCTCCTCCTTGGTCACACACAGAACTCACACTGTCCCTCACCATCCAACGCCACCTGCCTTTTTCCAGTTATTCCTGATGCATTGCCTCAAGGCCACGTTAGTGCAGTTTCTAGTCGTCAGATTTGGTGGAAAGAGGAGCAGTCGTTCACCACTCCCCTGTAAAACAACCCTGAGTCTGTTATTAGCCATCCCCAGAGCTGCTATATTTACCTTTCATAAATCCGGGTGTTTCTGCTCTGCTGTGTGGGCTGACCGAGGCTGAAATCTGCAGCTGTGCCAGGCAGGGAGCGGGCCCACAAGTGTTTGTAAGAACAGAGTCTATGTAGGATAATTGCCCAATCTGGTGTGAAAACCGATACAGGTGGTACAGGTGCTGGGGTGTCTGGTTGGTTCTGGCAGGCCAGAACACACTGTCCTGTGCTTGGTGGCCTGGCATGCATGGTCTGTTCCTTTGTAACCGGACAGCTGCTGATGCCCAGGCTGAGAGACCCTACAGTGTATAGCCCCTCCCCACAAGGTGTCCCAGCTTAGGGGCCTGTGGGAGAGGAGGGCTCTGCTGACGTGAGCATCAAGCCAACTTTCGTTTTTTTTTTTTTTTTTTAAAGATTTTTATTTATGCATACAAGCTGGGGTACAGGCCAGAGGCGTGGGGCGGTGAGAGGGCTCACCAGAGACAGTGGGGAGCAGAACAGGCAGATCAGAAATACACTGCTGAGGAAAGCAGCGGGCAAGGCAGGAGAGGTCTGCCGCACCATGTGGGAATCTCCCCGGCTGGGCGTCGAACTCATGTCGCCACTGCCAACAGCTCCACAGCGCAGCGCCTTAACCGCTGCACCACCGGGGAGGCCCCCAACTTTCGTTTTAAGTCCTCACAGAAGCTGCATCCCGGGGAATGACTGCTCTTGGGGCAGAGCTGAGCAGAGCTGAGCAGGACTGAGCTTTGGGGGAGGAAGTTGTATCATCAGGGTTCTTAGTTATGGGTGACAAAGCCAGAATTCTAACTTCAGCAGAAGGGAATGTATTCCAAGGAATTTGGAGAGCTCATGGACTTTACACCAACGCTGGGAAATTAGACTTGGAACAGAAGAAGGCCCTGAAGCCTGAACCAAGGCCAAAATCACAGCAGAACTGGCCTGGCAAGGACCCTTGTGCACTGTGGCAGCCCCAACTCTGAAACTTTGGGTGTGAGCTGCTGCTGTTACCCTTGTCAGCATTGCCCCACACACTGCCCTTATCAGGGGGCGTTTTTTATGTTCTTCTCAAGTGGCTAGCTCTCTCTCTATTGTCAGGCTTGGTGATCTGATTGCCCAAGCCTAGGTTCTTTGCCCAGACTTGGAGGGCAAACATCTGTTTTTTTTTTTTTTAAGATTTATTTTATCTTTGCATACAAGCTGGGTGCAGGCCAGAGGTGCGGCGCTTTGAGAGGGTTCACCAGAGACAAGGTGGGGAGCAGAACAGGCAGATCAACCGAAATACGCTGCTGAGAGGAACAGTGAGGGAGATAGGAGAGGTCTGCTGAGGCATGTGGGAATCTCCCAGGCCAGGCATCAAACTCGCGCTGCAGCTGCTGACAGCTCCACAGTGCTGCGCTTAACCTGCTGCGCCACCAGGGAGGCCCAACGTCTGGTGTTTTTAACTTCTGTTGTCTCCCATAACTCATTAGATGGGGAACTCTCCAAACATAGGAATATTCTAGGTGGTTGAAAACTGGCAACTGCACCCTAACAGATTGGGGGGCCAGAGAGCCACAGGGTGGACACTGTAGACTAGGTTGCTTGAGTGGACTGGCCACCAATCGTCATCCCTGCTTCTGTGGGGTGTCATTTACCTGTGGCTCTTTGCCCACATGTAAGGGGTACCTGGTGCTCTCCCTCTGTGGGTCTCCACTGCTCACCCACCTCTCCCTAGCGTGGGCTGGAGGTGTTCACCTTGCGCAGGCTCAGAGGACATGGGGTACTGATTGGCCAAACTTTCTGCCTCTTCCTGCAGCCGTTAAGCACAACCGGCGTCCTCAGTTCCTCCTCCTCCACTTCCAACAGGTCGAGGAATAGGACTCGCTATCGGACCAAAGCCTTGAGCTCCGAGGTGGATGAGAGCCTCTTTGGAGCCGTTAAGGTAACCTTTCCCAAGCCCTGCAGGGCGCTGCCACCGACCGCTGCTCGGGGCAGACACCCCCTCCCATCTAACTCGGCCCCAGCCACAGGGCTCTGACCTGAGCTACCTAGTGAGTCCCCATGAATGGGGGCGCCTGGCTTCTTCCACCCTAAAATCCTCATGGCTGTGAAGCCTTTGGAAGTGTTGTCATGTCAAAGGGGAGGCTCGCTGCAGAGAGCTCACAGCGGCTCAGTGAGAGCCCGGCCATGAAGCATTTGAGGGCACTGGACCAGCGCTGCGCAGAAAAACATACTCCCCCTGCACTCAAGAGAAACAAATCCTCTTCCTTTCCCAGCTGCTCAGCTAAAGCGATGGCTTGGCTTTGGGAAATGAGCAGGTCTTTATCGGCAAGAGTCAACCAGCCCAGAGGCTGACAGCGCCTCTAGCTGCCAGCAGGAGAGCCAGTGTTGCTTGGGATAGTTTGGCCCACCTGAAGTCAGGAGGCAAGAATAGGCAAGGAGAGAAAGACGGCGACACGGAGAGAGGGCCAGTGAGGGATTAAGAGAGAAAAGAGCACAGAGAGATACCCGTGCGGTGTGAACACGGGTGTGAACAGAGCAGAAAGAGCAGAAAGATGCCCATCCAGGCTTAATTCCTGGTGTGAGCCTTGGCAACAGGGGGCTTAGCGAGGAGAACTGACATCTGTTCTGCACCGCACTAACCTCGCTGACTTGAAACATACCTTCCCAGGCTTTAAGACAGGCCTCTTCCTCCATCTAGCGAGCCCAACCCGGCAGCATCTTCCATTTACAAGCAAAGGATTCGGGAATGCACTTTCACTCACTCTGTGTTTGGGGTCCACAGGGCATTTTCCAGTCAAAGCAAAGATAGGTGTGGAAATGGTCCGGTGCCGCCGTCTTACTGCCTAGCAAAAAGAGGACAGTCCGAAAAAAGTCCGTTCCTGCCGCCTTCCTTCGGCCTCCGGCTGGGGGAGAGTGCAGGGAGTCTGTGCGGCGGCAGGGGGCAGGCGCTGCCTGTGGCAGAACTAGGGGTCGGGCGGCGGCCAGGCTGGACGGCAGGTGGCGCCGCGCCCAGGACAGGCGGAGCCAAGTGGGGGCCGCCACCCATGCCAGCCCCTGCCCCTGGCCCCACTCGGAGCACAGTCACTGCTTTAAGGGCAAATGAAATCCTCTTGTGTTCAAACGTTTCTGAGCTAAGTGATTTCATTATCTTATTATCTAAGCCCTGCAGTCAGAACTTTTTTTCTCTAAATTGCGTATTTCATCTGTCTAATTCTTGCTAAATTCTAACTCACTGACTTCTTGCACATTAGATTTAAGGGCAGGCCTCCACCAAGCCATCCAGCCACTTCTAACTCCCTCAATATGGCTTCATTTTAGGAGGTGGGGGAATCAAAGTCAATTTATTATTAGGGTTCAAAATTGTGAGCCGCACAGATTGGATGAGTCTGTAACAATTATGTCACTTCAAACCCACAGCATGGTCCAAGAGAGAGGATTATGTCTGCTTTCATAATTTTGGGAGAGAGGAGGAGGACAGATCAGATAATCCAGGGACCTAGAGGCCCCCAGTGTTTTTTCCTGGTGGTTTTAGGTTAGGAGAACATTCACACTGGCAACCCACCATCCTCCTGGGATGTCTGCACATGCTGTGGAGACATGTTTTCAGAAGAGCCAGTGGTGACAGAGCGCACACAGCCAAGTTCATGTGCAGGGAAACTCTGTTTCCAGGTGCCTGGTTTTGGTGGTCCTACAGCCTGGCCCCCTGGCCTCCTGCCACTGCCAGATGGGGGCTCAGGAGAGGGGACGTTGCAACTGATGGTAGGACTGAGCAGCAGGAAGGTGACTTCTCAGGCATCCTTCCTGTCCCCACAGTCCCTGGCCCAGAGCGACAGCCCCGTGGTACTGCTCCGAGACAAACATGCCGTTCGGAACACACTCAGCACCCTGGGCTTGGAACACAAGCCGGAGACCATCCAGCTCATCACCCGAGACCTGGTCCGGGAACTCATGTGAGTGCCCGGCGCGAGTTGCCCTCCCACCCCAGTCACACCTCTGCTGAGCCCCCCTGTAGCCTGTGGGACCCTCCTGGTTCACTGTTGCCTCCACTGCATCCTGCACCCCTTCTTGTCTTGTAGCTCTGCTTCTGTCTTTCCTATCTCCTCTCCAGCCCTTCTTGAGTCTATCACTGCTGTTGCCCTAGACTTCAGTGTCTTTCTCTGCTGCAGACCTGAAAGGTTGGTAAGGGGAGGTGCCTCCGGGTTCTTTCTGAGCCCCCCAGTAATGCCTTTGGGAAGGGGAATGGTCCAGATGCATCATTGCCTTTGGCTGCAGAGAGAATCCACAGTGAAGGGGAGCTGAGCCTGATGCCTAATTAGCCCCTGGTGTCTCATGGGCCCTGATTCAGGAGAGGAAGTTCCTCAGGGCTCTGGGGAATTCCTCTGGGACTAGTTCAAAGTGCTTCCTTCGGGCTCTCCCAGGTTTGCATCGTCCTGGGGACTCTAGGTCCCGCTGAGCCCTGAACATGAATGCTGCCCACTCTGTGGTCAGGCCTTCATTCCTGGAAACCATTCTCCTGACCCTGACTCCACTTGCTCAAAACCCGAATTCCTAGAAAATGCTGACGGTGCTTCGAGCTGGGACACAGGAGGGGCATATTTCTAGGATCTGGGTGTGGCTTCAGCCCCTTGAGCACTGCGGCCAGCAGTAGCCCCCTGGGGCTGGGCTGCTTCTTGGCATGGTGGGTGCCTAACATGTTGGCAGGAGTGAGGCTGCCATACCCTGGCTATTTGGATCACGCCATCGGAGCCCCACGAGATCTTGGCTGAACCCCAAATATCCACTCACTACCCCCCTCCGTTTTATTAGATGGGGTTTCACTTCCTGCCCAGCACTGCGTCCCACTGGTGCCTGTTAAAGTGCCCCACCCAGAAGCAGCTTTCTTCCCACCCCCCTGCTCCCGCCCCCATCATTAATGTCTGTCATTTGTTTGTAATCATTATAATTAGCTATTGGTTTGTTGAATGCTTTGGGCGGCTGGAAAAGAGAGGTCTATAGGCTCGTCTCCCACTGCTGTTGATCAGAGATTTTAATTAATATTTAGGGTTCAAAGCTTCTGTCCAGGCTGGATGGACAGGGATGTTTAGGTTTCTCGGCAGCATCCATTTCATCCTTGTCTGGCGTCCCCTTGCCCTTTTTATGTCATCCATGAGGAATAATCTATTTTTAAAGTTCAATTCATCAGCTTGTTATAGTTCTCACTCTGTTGAACGCTGTTCGAGGTCAGCTGCCTTTGGCTGAGATGGTCCATGTCCAGGAGGGGGTGTGACCGGCAAAGGGTGTGGACCTGCCAGGGGCCCTGACTTGGGCAGTGGGTGCAGTTTGAGGGGTGGAGGAGGAGGTGTCTCTAGGGCCCTAACACAGGCATGGGGAGGAGTGTGGTGGGGTGGAGGAGAGGTGGGCTGGGCTCACTGGGCAGAGTGGGATGTCAGGGACAGCTGCCCAAAGGTGAACCTCACCTCACGTTTTACAGAAAGTTCCTAAAATATCTCCTTGTGCCATGGTGCCCCTCCAGCCTTGCCTGTGACCCCTCTTCCTGGGTACCCGTGTGCAGCTGTGGTCTCTCCTGCCATTGGCTGAGTCCTACCCCCGCCCTGATGTTTGTAATGATGATGGGGGAGGGTACAGGGAATCCTTCCCCGCTTCCTCCCCCAATCTTCATTTCATTCATTCTGGTGCCAGCATTCCCACCAAGGACCCCTCCGGGGAATCCCTTATCATGAGCCCTGAGGAATTTGAGAGAATCAAATGGGCATCCCAAGTCCTGTCTGCAGAAGAACTGGAGGCCAGAGAGCAGAACTTCAAGAAGGAGAAGGAAGCCATTGTGGTAGCTAATTTCCTGGGGTTGGTCTCTGCAGTGAACCAGTTAGGGAGGAGGCGTGAGTGCGCTGATGAAGACAAGTTGTAGAGTGAAGGCCAGGAGTGACTGGGGGCGAGGGGAGGGGTGAGGGGAGCTGGGCTGAGATCTGAGGTCCTGACAGCGTGATGGGGCCAAGCAGACGTCACAGTGGGGCCCCTGTGGTGGCTGGGCGGGCACCCAGAGTGCAGAGCACAGGATGGTCCCCCACGCATCCAGACTGGTCTCCTGCAGGATGCGGTGACCACCCGCAAGAAGATGATGAAACAGAAAGAAATGATTTGGAGGAACAACAAGAAGCTCAGTGACTTGGAGGAGGAGGCCAAGGAGCGGGCCCAGAGCCTCCTGCAGAGAGCCAGCAGGCTGCGCGTGGAGCAGGAGGAGGAGCTCAAAGACATGAGCAAGGTGGGCAGCATCTCCTGCCTTCAGGGACACACTGCCGCCCTCCATTCATGTGCTGGACGCAGGGCTGGAGGGGGCAGGTGGGGTGGCCTTGGCACACGGGGGAGGAGTGTCGCTCCCACGGCAGCCCTGTGACGAAGGACTGGCTTTGCCCTGCCAGCTGCGTGGCCTTGGGCAAATCCTCTCCTCTGAGCCTCTTTCTTTGCTGGTAAGATGAAGGTGTTAAAAGATTTAGCAGAATTACTAAGTAGTAGAATTAAAGAAATAAACACATGGGAGAGAGCTTTTGCAAGCTGTGGATGGATAAATAAATGTGGAGGTATTACCCTGCTGGTTCATCGGCCACATGGGCCATCCGGGCGATTGAGCTCTTTGAAGTGCCCAAAGGGCCTCCTGTAGCAAAAGCTCAAGGACCAGAGGCTCATTTGATTTCATTTTGTTGCTTATTTGCATGTGATTCACTCCCCAATCAAATGGAAAATACTGACTCCCAATCCTTCATCTTCATGTTGGCCTCTCAGGTAAATCATCTCTACATAGACCTGCTTTTATTTTCCAAAGCCTTTGTTTTGTAGTGCTCATGGGTGGCCCCATGGTTTCTCATGCCCTTGTGGCCTTTGCAAGTGTAGTTTCCCTGGGGGAGTAGAATAGAGGGTCTTAACTTGGGGTCTGTGGCTCCCTAGGAGGGACAGTGAACCTTTGAAGTTTTCTGGAAATTTTGTGTACACACACACGCACACACACACACACACACACACACACACAGGCAAGTGAATCTTATAGAGGAGAGGGTCCATAGCTTTCATCACATCCCCAAACACTAAGACTCAATGCCCAGGAAGACTGGTTTCTCCCTGCAACACAGACTAGGGCTTATTTGGAGCCCACTAAGTGTTAGAGCGGAACTCTATTAAGGGGAGGGATGAATATAAGGATTTGAGGATGCTTGTGCTTTTCTGGGCTTGTGAGTGGCTTGCACATTTCCAGCACACTCATTATCCTGGTCCCAGTTCTGCCTCCAAATGGCACACCCCATAGAGCATCCCTTACTCTCAGGGCCAGACCTAGTGCCACATTCCATTTCATTTCCACTCCCAGCTCATCCTTAATGCCAAGTGCCATGCCATCCGGGATGCCCAAATCCTAGAGAAGCAGCTGATCCAAAAAGAACTGGATGCAGAGGAGAAGCGGTTGGACCAGATGATGGAAGTGGAGAGGCAGAAGTCCATTCAACGGCAGGAGGAGCTGGACGAGAAGAGGAGGGCGGAGAGGATCCGGTAAAGCGGTGGTCTGGTATCTCCCACTCAAAGCCACTTTAAGCGCCTTTAGGTTCATGCAGACTCACAAAGAGGGGAGACATGAGAAAACGTCATTATCACCATCTATTATTATCTCAAAACCTTTAGGAAGTGGTTAATAGAACCACAGACTTTTTCAAGCTTTTTTCCAAGATCGCCCTGGAGCTTCATAGTCTGGCTCAGTTTGGCTGCATTTCCCCCACACTAAGTCCAGGTTCCCATCCTCAAATGTGCCAGGTCTCACAAGTTTGTGACTTTTGTTGTTCCATCTCCTTCCTCCCCCACCCCCACCCCCAAATACTTTCTCTTGGCCAGTGGCTCTGCTGCCCCCTCCCTCACTTCACCAGGCAGGCTGAGTGACCTCTTCTCTGCGCCTCCTTATCCAGCCCTCTCTTCCTGTGTGCTTGGGAGGATAGGGTCTCTTATTATTCATTTCTGTAGCTCTCAGACCTTGTGGAGTGTTTGTCCTGTAGTAGGTAGTTAATCTGGGTTAGAACGAACAAATTTATTCCCCTTCATCTTGCAGAAAAGAACAAGTCCCAGAACAGGTAAGTCATAGTGTCCCCGATTTAGAACACCAGCCTCATGGGACATGAATTGCCTCTATAAATATCGCCCTGAATGGCAGCCCTCCCTCATCTGTATTCTGTTCTCTCATGCCATTCATCTCTATTTCCAGTAGGGACCCGAGGAGCGTTTCCTGTGCTTCTTCAGGAGCTCCACAGAGTTAGAGAGCCCGACTTCTCCTTGCTTGGGGCCCTGCTCTCACCCCGTGTACCAGGCATATCATAGCAGGCTCCCCAACAACGTTTATTTAATGGCTAAGCGGCTCTTCATCTTCCGCATAAACAGCTCCAATAAAGGAAAAATCTCTGTCTCATTAGGCAGCTCTAATGATTTGAGCTGGTCCTTTTATTGAGTGCAGACCTGCTTCCCTCCTTTGCTCACTGCTGCTGCCGATTTTCTCTGGAGTCATGAAGCCACTCCATCTGGAGATTCATCTTGCCCTCCTCCCCTAGGCTCTTACTCTCAGCTGTTCTTCGCTCCCAGCCGTGCTCAGGTACCCTGGGGTCTGGACGCCTCCAAGCTCATTGACACCCCAGTAACACCTAAGCCGCCCTGGCAACACTGTAGAATCTGTTTCCTTTGCTTCTCGATGTTAGACTGCGGTACCACGGGGCAGAGCGACTTCCCCAGACTCGGCCTGTCCATCACAGCTGATAGACTTAAAGCATGAGCTGGGATACCAGAGAGACGGCTACCAGGCTAGGCATGGGAGGTGGGCGGGAGGCCAGGTCTGTGGGGTGAGAGCAGAGCCTCAGGGAAGGGGATGTCGGGGCTTTCTGACTCTGTGCAGCAGCATAGGGAACACTCCTGCGGTCCCTCTGGGAAGACTTGGGAGGTGGGAGCCTTCAGTCTTTACACACTGACA
>PVIJ01003620.1:0-131398 GCA_004024925.1 Scalopus aquaticus
GAGACAGAGCGGGTAGCAGAACAGGCAGATCAGAAATACACTGCTGAGGGGAGCAGCGGGCGGGGCAGGAGAGGTCTACCACGCCATGTGGGATTCTCCCTGGCCGGGCGTTGAACTCGCGTCGCCGCTGCCGACAGCTCCATAGCACAGCGCTTAACCACTGTGCCACTGGGGAGGCCCCTCTAATGTCTGTTTTCAAAGATGATAATAATTGTCTGATATATTTTGGTGCTCCTTCATTTGGGGCATATATGTTGATGAGCGTTTTATCTTCCTGCTGAATTGTCCCCTTAATCATGATGTAGTGACAATCTTTGCCTCTTTTTAATTTTTTAAATTTGAAGTCTATTTTATCTGATGTAAGTATTGCTGTCCCTGCCTTCTTTTTTGGTCCATTTGCTTATAGGATTGTTTTCCAGCCTTTTACCTTCAATCTATGTTTATCTTTTTGCAGCTAAATGTGTTTCCTGTAGAGAGCAGAAGGTTGGGTTCTGTTTTATGATCCATTCTGCTACTCTGTGTCTTTTTATTGTTGCATTTAGTCCATTTACATTTAGGGTTAATATTGATCTGCTGGTATCCATATTTGCCATTTTGTTTGCTTTTTTGTGGTTCTAGACCTTACCTTAGTTTGCATTTCCTAGTCACTCCTCTTTTGGTTTTGGCTTCAGGGCTTCTTGTAGTATTTTGGGGAGTGGGGGTTTAGTAGTGATGAATTTCTGAAGTTTCTGTTTGTCTGAGAAAGTCCTTATTTTTCCTTCATAGATGAAGGAGAGCTTTGCAGGGTAAAGTATCCTTGGTTGACATTTGTTGACATGGAGTTTGTTAAATATGTCACTCCATTCTCTTCTTGCCTGTAGTGTTTCTTCAGAGAAGTCTGATGTCAGCCTGATTGGCTTTCCTTTATAGGTTATCTGTTTCTTTGCCCTTGTCATTTTCATTTATTTTTTCTTTGTCTTGGAGTCTTGCCAATAGTTTTACTATTATGTGCCTGGATGTCTTTTTTTTTTTTTTTTTCTCATTGTAGTGATTTGGTGATCTTCTGGCTTCCTGTATTTCAATGTTCATTTCCATCTTCATGTTTGGGAAGTTCTCTTCAGTTATCTCCTTGAGTAGTTTCTCTGTTCCTTGGTCTCTCTCTTATCCTTCTGGGATTCCTATGACTATGATGTTTCCTTTTTTCATGGTGTCAGATAGTTCTCAAAGTGTTTCTTCGTTCTTTTTACTTTGTTCTTCTCTTTCCCTGTCTGTTTTGGTTCTTTCTATGTCTGTATCTTCGAGAGTGCTGATTCTTTCTTCCATTTCTTCTATCTACCTGGCTTTTCTCAGAGTTCTTAAGCTCCTCTATGAACGTTTGGATATCCTTCATTTCCTTCAATTTCTTCTTCATGGATTCATTCTCATTCTTCGGTTCTTCGTTTATATTCCTCAGTTCTTTATGTTTCTTTCCTTCTTTAAGTTTTCATTTAATTCTATGATTTTTTTCGTGATAGCTATCTTGAAGTCTTTATATGTTAGGCAGAGATAATCTTCTATGTTCATATTATTGGGTTCTGGAGAAGGACTTTCTTTCTGTGGTGTATTGTTTCCAGAATCATTTGTAACTTTTTTCCTTCCCATTGTTGGCCTTCTGCTTTGCTCTGATCGCAGTGTTCCTGTACCGCTGGTGCTGGTGAGCATGACTCCTGGTTTCACTTGCTGAGGAGTAAAACTCCCAAATTTCTATCTCAGTCTAGAAATCTTGCTGTGTTCCCAACTGCTGACTTGGTATCTTCATCTGACACTGTGTACCTATGGGAATGAATGTCTCCCCAAATTGAGGAGGTATCTTGAATATAAAGAACAAAGAAGGCATGTCCATTAATTACAAATAATGTTTATTAAGAGCAACTTGCATACAGGGGTCTTCAGCCCAGCGCCAGTGGACAGGATTTCCAGTAGAGGCAGGATTCACACCACCCACCCCTAGAGCAGTCTCCTTATACCCTGCTTAGTACCTGTGATCATTTCTGTGTAAGACTGATGATGCCAGATATATGGAGGGGAGACATGTCACACTCATTCTTGTGCTACTAAGATTGTGTGTGATCATGAGTACAGGTTAGCATATGTGGCAGAAACAGTGGGGACATTGCTGTCTTCCCAGGATAGGGAGGTTACTGGCCATGGGCTTAACGTGGTGTCCATACGATGCACTCAACTCACTTTGGTTTTCCTACAGCACCTAATGGACATTTCAAGTTAAATGTGTCTGCTCATTCTCATTTTTTCTACCAACCTACTCCATTCAACTGCGTTCAATTGCATTCACCATCTTAATAGCAATTTCATCTTTGTATTTGCTCAGCTCCAAAATCAGATTTGTGATTTTTCTTTTACACTCAGCGTTTTTTTATTTGGAGGTCCCTCTTGACTTCATTTTCAGTATATCCAGAGTCAGACCACTTTTCAGCACTTCTTTTGGCCTAAGCCACTACCATCTTCCACCTGGAGGATTACAAAGTCTCCTAATTGGTCTTCCTCCATAAGCCCTTACTTTTCTGTAGATTCTTCTTAGCAGATATTCATATAAATGGAATCCTAGCGTATATACACTTTCCTATCTGTTTTCTTTCACTCAGAAAGCTTTTGAAATTCATCCTTGTTAGGAGTAACACAAGTTCATTTCTTTTTATTGTTGAGTTGTACTCCCTTGTATGGATATACCTTGATTTGTTTATCTGTTCATCTGTGATGGATAATAAGCTAGAAGGAGAAAGATAATTACTGGATGGTATCACTTGTAAGTGGAATATACAGAAACCAAACAAAGAGTCAGACACAGACAAACTTAAAAAACAGCCCTTGAAAGCTAACTACAGATCTGTGACTTTCATAGGAGAAGGAAGATGGGGAGGAGTGAAAAAGGAGGCTTGGGGGCAAGCACAGTGGATTAAGGTAGAGGGTTACAGGTGCTTTGGTGGTGGGAGTTACATGGTGATTACACCTGAGGGGGGAATCCTATGCTGTCAGAACTCAAGCAAAGATATAAAACAGTGGTACTTCAATAGCAATTAAAAATAAGTAAATAATGACTTGTTTATAATTAAAGTTGTAAAGGGCATTCATATGGAAATCATTGTGTGGACATGTTTTCCTTTCTTTTAGGTAAATACTTAGTAGTGGAACCACTGACTCATTTGGTAGGGCTATATTTCACTTAAGAAAATCCCAAGTTATTTCCTAAAATTACTGTATCATTTTACATTCCTACCAGTATTATGTGAGATTCCATTTGCTCCATATCCTTGCCAACACCTGGTATTGTCAGTCACTTATAATGCTAGCCACTATGGACAATGTATAAGTGGTATCTCATTGTGGTTTTCTTTTATATTTCTTTGCTGTCTTGTGGTATTGAGTATTTTTGTATATTTATTATCCATCCAAATAGTATCTCTTATGAAGTATCCATTCAAATATTTTTCCAATTTCTTTATAGTTGCAAGGGTTTTTTAAAAACATAGTCTTCCTGCAAGTCCTTCGTCAAATGTACGTGTATGTATAAATGTTTTGTCCCAGTACTTGCCTTGCCTTTTCATTGTATTGATACTATCTTTTTAAAATCTACCATTATCCCTTATACCTCTTTGTCCCCTTCTCCCTTCCCTCTTCCTCAACCTTGAAAACCTCACTTTGATATAACCTGCTAGTTTTTGGAAATATTTTGCTTTGTTGAATTGACTATGTAAATGTCCAATGTTTGTCTTTGTCATTATGACTTGCTTTACTACACATCATTCATTTGAATGCCTCCCATTTTTCTGTAAATGGTAACATTTCATATTTCCTTATGACTGAATAGTGCTCCATTGTGTGAATATTCCACCTCCTCTTGATCCAATCCTCTGTTAGTGGGCACATAGATTGTTTCTTTGTCGAGCAATTCTAAATAATGCTGCAATAAATATTTTAGAGCTTGTAATTTTTTGAGTTGACAGTTTCATGTTAGTCTAATAGATTTGAATTTTTAGATCATATATTATTTCCATTTTGGGTTTCTTGAGGTAAATGCAGATTGCTTTCCAAAATGGTTGCATCATCATTTACATTCCCACCAACATTTAATGACGAGGTTTCTTTTTCTCTGTGTTCTCTCCAGCACTTCTTGTTGGAAGTCTTTTTAATATGTGTCATCTTCACAGATGTAAAATGATGTTGTGGTTTTTGATTTACATCTACCTTATTAAAAGTGATGATGAACATTTTTCCATGTGTCCACTGGACTTCTGGATATCCTCTCTGGTGAATTGTCCATTCAAATTTGCTGCCTATCTATTAATTACCCAATTTCTTAATTGTTAAATTATATAAATTTTTAAAATATTCATTGCATATTAATCCCTTATCAGTTGTGTGATGTGTAAATATCTTCCCCCATTCAGTGGAGTGCCTTTTCAATTTACTTATATTTTCTTTTGTTGTGTAAAACCTTTTAATTTAAGGAATCCCTACTGTTTATTTTTGCTTTTTCTTCCTTTTCTGAGTCTCTATAAACATCTTTATCATTGATGTCATGAAAAGTATCGCCAATGTTTTCTTCTATATATTTTTGTTTTTGCATATCTTATATCTAAGTCTTTAATCCATTTTGAATTTACTTTTGTGCATGGAGTGAGGGAATTATCCAATTTTATTCTTTTATATGTGGCCATCTGGTTTTCCCAGCACCATTTGTTAAAGAAACTCTCCTTTCTCCATTGCATAGTCATGACTCCTTTATCATGTATTACGTTTTGATAGTTATGTAGATTTACTTCTTGACTTTTGATTCTGTTACAGTGATCCATATGTCTTTTTTATGCCAATACTACATTGTTTTAATTGCTATTGCTTTATAGTATAATGTCAGTTAATGTGCTACCTCTGTTTCTCTTCTTTTTTTCTCAGAATTGTTTTTACTGTCAGAGATCTTTTATATTTTTACATAAATTAATTTTTTTGTCCAGTGCTTTTGAAGAATACTATATGCATTTTGTTGGAGATTGGGTAAAATTTATATTTTACTTTTGGTAGAATAATCGTTTTGACTGTATTGCTTCTCATTCTTGAGCATGGAATGGCTTTCCGTCTCCTTATGTCATGATCTAATACTTTAGTTACTTCTTATAGTTTTCATTGTATAAGTCCGTTACCTCCTTGAGTAAGTCCATTCTGGGGTGGATGATTATGAAATGATCATGAATGGAATTATTTTCCTTTTATTGACCAATTCTTACTACTTGAATCCAGATTCATGGTTTGTCATACGCCAACCATTTTCAGCCCATTCGACTTGCATGGAACTTATTTTCCCTATGACTTTATGGATGAATATGTGACTCAGGCTCTGCCAGTCAAACCATCAGAGCTCCTAGAATTACAGTGATTGGTTCAGAAATGATAGACATACCTAGCGAAAACCCCCAATGAGGGGACAGTGGAATGTAGACCTTGGATCAAGAGTGTGGGTATCAGTCCTGACAGTACTCACTGATTATGTGAACTTGGGAAAGTTATTTAGCTTCTTTAGACCTCAGTTTCTCATATGTAAAGTTGTGATAATCATTCTTATCTCTTAGCGTTTTTAATGGGTATTAAATAAAAAAAATTAACATTCCACACTTTTATAAGTGGAGTTCAATTGTAAGAAGTGATTGGTGGAGGTATAGGCTAATTGTGTCCAATATTGGGGACACAATTAGCCTACACCTCCACCAGTCACTTCTATTAACCCACAATGGGTATTTCTGACATTCTAAATATTAAGACATGAATAGCAGCATTAGCCTATATTTTCAATTCGAGTAGTAAGCCAGGCAATATATATTCCCTTGTAAAACTATTGAAGGAGAAGTCAACACTGTAGAAAAAACTGACTGCATAAAGTCTCGGCCTTTCATAGAATGAGTTCTTTTGTTAAATACTAATATTCATAGTGACATGACCAAAATTGATCACTAACTACTGATAACCCCACAACATACTTCTGCAAGACTAATGTTGACTGAATTACTTATTTTCTTGGAATGATTTCATATTGATGCTTAAAATTCAAATATTTTTGAATAGTTAAGTTTAACATTATTATCCATGAAAATACATATGGATTTCTAATTTACTCACCACTATTGAAACAAATTCTTGCAGAGAAAGCCTCTAATATTGTTTTTATTGTGCTAAAATTCTTTGATTATATCTCATCTTTTGTCACCAAACTGGAGTCAACAATGCACCAAGAGAAAAGGGGTGAACTTTCAGCAGATCCTAAGTGTATTCTAATAAATGCATGTGTATGTGTCCACATGTATACATACACATACATGTACAATTAAAACCTTGTATACAGAAGATAATGCATATTTATTAAATTTATTGTTAAAATACCCCCAAGCATTAACTCATGGACTGTGTTTTAGAAAAGGTGTCAGCGAAATACATGGAGGATGGATTGCAGCTTTAACCAAAAAGAACATGGGTGAATTTGCATTTATGTGACATTAATTTGCCTCAAGTATGTCATTGATGAATTCCTTGTTTTAGTGAGTGCCAGATGCACTCTTCAGAATATATTTGGTGAAGCTCTCTTTCTGAATGCCAAACAGACATGAGAAAACTTTCAGTCATCTGGAGCTTGTAAATTGTTGTGAAATTTTTGGAATTTTATTGATGGCTTGACTTCATCATAGAGCGGAAAATACCTTGGATGAATAAAAAGCAAATCAATATGAAATGATTAGAACCAGTAATTAGAATTTCCTTGGAGAGATAAAATGTATGATGTAAATCTATTGCCTTGCAAAAAAGATTGCTTTCTAACAAGTTATCAGAACTTACAGAGCAACTTCAGATGTGGACACAGATGTGAAACTATATTTTGTTTTGGGTTATAAGTCTGGGTCCCCCCTACCTCAAACTTAGTTTTTCTGGAAATTTCATTTGGCTAATCAAGACTGATGGCATTTCAAGATGATTGTACTATGGAACATGGAATTAGAAATAATATCCCCTCAAATTTTAGTAATTTTATTTCAATATGTAATTTAAAGTAATGGATCACCGCTTTTTCACTTTTGCTAGTTTAGAATCATTCCATAATATTTTGTTGACTTTTGGAATTTTCTGTGTTCTACTTTCCACTTTGTTTTATCTTATTTGAATTAGTTTTTCCCTTTTATTTTATGATTTTTATAAAATAGAAAATCTTCCTAATCTGTTTTTTGGTGAGTATGTAATCTTATATCTTAAAATTGATTACTGATAACAAAGTGGGCTTTAAGATCTCTGAAAATATTTAAATTAATTTATTTTAGCAAGCAATGGTTCAAACACTATTATAGAGACCTTAAATATGTTGAAATTTAGAATTGAGAAATGTGTAGTAGCATTAGTAAGACTTTATTCCCCATTAGTGTTTTATGTCCTTTACCAATGCTGAGACTAAAGTCTAAAATGGAATGGATGTTATCATTTCTCTCTGCTCTTAGAAGAATTTCAAGGTATAAACTACGTATTTTGATAAACTAATATTAACTTCTTTTTCACCGTAGAATGTGAAAAGACTGAACAAGAAAATCTCAACTCCTTTCAATCTGGAATTTACAATATGTTGCTAAGGGAAAAACTATATGGAATGACATAAATGACTTTTATTACTGATTAAATAGAGCAAGTGCAGAAACTCTATTCAAAGTAAAAGGTTAAAAGTTTACATAGCCACAAGGGAGATATTGCTTAGATTTAAGTGTGTATGTTTATTTATTTTTTTTAAATGGCTCTGTTCAAGTAGATGCCTCAATTGTAATTCATTTTTCAAAGGGCCAGGAATTATAAAATGCTGTTGAATTTGTTCATTCAGTTGGAAGAATAATAAGATCAGAAAAGACTTTTCAATCTCATTTAAATATGGATGAATTCATTTTACAATGAAAAGAGGAAAAGAAGAAAGTGTGGATCTTAGCAACCATCTCCTCCTATGAAACCTGTGCTTAGATGTCCAGGTTAACTTTAATTAGTGGCACAGCCAAGGACTAGAACCAGGTGCCTTTTAACTTTTTTTCCATTACATTTTATTTTATTTATATATTTTTACTTCATTGTTCATTTTTGTACAAACAAAATCAAAATGGTTTGATTTCTCCTCTCAGGTGTTGTCCCCATAAAATCACCACCCACCAAGTCACCTGTGAACTGTCACCATAGACTCTTGTATAGAACCAGGTGTCTTGACTCCACGAGTCTGGAACTCTTCACTTCCTTGTCATATCTCTTTATCGACAGCTTCCTTTGTCTATTTAATATAATCTTCGTCATCATTACCTGTCCATACAACACAAATTGAACACTTGGCTAGGTATGTTTCCAGGCTTAGGGAGCTCTATGGTGGAGCCAAAGTGCACTGAATGAGATGGGTATTATCTCTCTTTTCTGCTAGGCTGTGATCTTCTTGAAGGCAGGGACTGTGTTTGTCCATCTCCCTTGCAATCAGCATTGCAGAGCTCCTGTTAGGGAGCTTTATGCAAAATGCACATTGCCTCAGGAAATGTCTCCACCTAAATCTAGCCTCTAAATTTGGCCTCTGTTTTGATCTGTGTCCCATTGCCTCCCGCTTGGTGTCCTCATCTCAGCCAGTATTCTAGGAACTGACTATTCACCTGGTCAGTCTGACTTTGATTTTTGTGTTTCTCCCGGAGATGATATATTATTTTTGTTTAAAACTATACTGGGCAAACTTTGAGCAAGTCACCCTTTTATGTGTCCCTGTGGCAAACTCCTAGGGCACTGCTTCCAGCTCTCACTAATGCACCAGCCCTACCTGCCTGGGCGCTGAAAGAGATAGTCATTGTATTGCTGTCGAGACATAGATGATCTGGCCCTTGGTAGATAGTCAACATGTATTTGTTGAACAAATAGTAAAGACACTTCATAGTGTCTCCTTTGTCAGTATTCTCCTCATTTTTTTATTGAACATTTTTAGCTTGGAGAGATGGTGTTAGACACTGTGTGTGACATAAAATGGCTCATGGTTCAATTGATCACACTCAGACACATAAATAAAACCTGTTCTTATTCTTGAATCTGCAGATAACTGGCTTAACTACTGGCAAATTCTATGAATTTGCCTCCTTTGTATATTGTGTTATTTTTTTTGCCTCCTCTGTCTATTGTGAAGACTTAGTCTACATATGTTTGTGCTCGATTACTTCTTCTCAGCAATAATCTAATCAGTGTAGAAAGTGGGGTTGTCTTTTATACACGTGCTGAGTTTCTATCACTTACTCTTTTTTTTAAATTTGCTATTTAAAAGATATCTTTTTAAAAAGATTTATTTATTTATGCATACAAGAACTGGGGTGTAAGCCAGAGGTGGGGGGGTGTTGAGAGGATATACCAGAGACAGAGTGGGGAGCAGAACAGGTGGATCTACTGAAATACACTGCTGAGGGGAGCAGTAGGCAAGCAGGAGAGGTTTGTTGGGCCATGTGGGTCAGCTCCCCCACAGGACTGAACTCATGACAGTTGCTGGCAATAGCTTAAACAGCACTGAGACTTTAACCCCTGTGCCCATAGGGAGGCCCTCTATTACTTATTCTTTTTAAATTTTTTTATATAAATGTTTTACATCATTCTTCCTTTTTGTCCAATCCATGTTTCCCCTTTCAGGTGTAGACACTGTACAACTCTCATCACCAATTCACCTGCGCACCATCACTTACTCTTTCAAACACTTTCAGAAAGCTCTTAACTGGAGCTACTAACTGAAAACCAGTAATTTGAAAATAATGTATGAGTCTTCTGTATTTTAGACAAAATAGTACTTATTTTTCTTTCCCAGAAGTATATTAAAATACGTATAGCAATAGACTTAAAATTACAATCTTGATTATAATTTGATTAGTATTTGTTTATTTTTCTAATTATAAAAAGTAATATATACCCAATATAAACATATTAAAGTACTAGAAAATCAAAATAGGAAAATTTAAAGCTGTAAATTAAAATTGTCCAAAATGAGAGTGACTTGAATATTGTTACTCTGAGGTTACTCCTTTAAACACTTGGCTGTATTTCTTCCCAGACTGTCTATATGCTCTCACCTTCTCTTCGTCCATATTTATTCTAAATATAGATGCAAACACAGGCAATGTTGCTATTTTGAGGCATATACATTATATATATATGTATAAGACTTTGTATATTGTTTTATTTTTTCTTCAATATTATATTTTAAACATGTCCCCATTTTGTGTAATAGTTTTTCAAACTCTGATTTTCTCTATAAACCATCTTTAACCTTGGTTTTGGTCATTACTGATTTAGACTGCTATATAATTTCATGAATAATAATCATGATCATTTTAGTTAATTGAAAATGTTTTCATGGAAAAATTATCCCTCACTCTTTATGACCCTTACAGATTGAGTTAAATACCTGTTTACACTATCACAGCACCCTGTGAATTTTCCTTTTCATTACTTTGACCTACAGTCTATAATTTCCACTTCTACATAGAAGCTGTCTACATAGCCTCTGTATTTTCTATGGGACTGAAAGACCTTTGAAAGACCAGGGCATATTAATCTTGATATCCTCAACACTCAATGGAATGACTCTAGTTGGTCCTACACATATATTTATTAAAGAAAAATGAAGAAATACAGGTCGAGACATTGATTAAGCATTTCTAGAGAGCAGGATTAATCTAAGCCTATTTGTTAGAGGGCAGGGTGGGTCTCCTTTGTTTCTTTGTTACTGAAGTTAATGTGGGCCACAAGGCCCACATTGAGAAGGATCTGCTTTCTGATCATTGTACCTTTTTTTTTTATTATTGAAGTCACATCGTATTATAACATTATCTAAGTTTCAAGGGTACATCATGAAAAATTAACAGGTATATATAGCTCTTTAAGTTCAAGAGTAAAATCTAATTCTACCTTTCACCATATAATTGACAGCTTTTATCCAAATTTGTATCTGTTTTTTAACTGTAAGGCCTCCTGGGTGGGCACATGGGCCCATGAATGCTGCCTTTTCTGCCGACAGCTGAAGGCTGAGGAGCCTGCAAGATGGTGTGACTCTCTTGAGTGATGCCCTCTGAAGTATTCCACTGGACACTGCCACCCCATGGTTGGACTGTAGTGTCGAGATTCCAAGTGACACTGTTTGCTGGAGCCTCCAAGGAAACCACCTGGACCCCTGCAAAAAGGAAGGCAATGTCTTTTTCCTCTCTATTCCCCAGCTGCAATTTGTCACATGGGCATCAAAGTGACATTGCACTGAACTTCAGTATTTACAAAGTCAATGGCAGAAACAGTTTCTTGAGTCTATTCTCTCATCAGCATCTTTTTTTAGGACCCAGCGTACAAGACTTGGGTGATGGGACAGAGCTGAGCGACAGTACTACTACCCTTGGGTCATGTAGCTACTCTTTCCTTTACAACTGTGTCTTTGTTACTGAATCAAGTTTGTGTTCTCCTTAGGATGTTCCTCAGTCTCCCAGCAGCTCACCTTCCAGCAGAGTCGACCAGTTGACCAGAAAAACTCCTCTAAGTCTGAATTTCAATGGAGAACATAGCACGAGTGTCGATATCAAATTGTACTTTAGTCCACATGGGTGATCTATTGGTTGGTAGTGAAAATAAAGTGTTTTGAACTTCTACCACAAAGTGAAGAATCTTTGAATATTTGTTAATTCTAAACTTCCTTTTGGGTTTTCCCTGGAAGGTTTTGTTATTCTTCCTATGTGCTGACTTGTATTTGCTCTGCCCAATTATTATTACTATTCTTTTCTTCCCACATAGCATCTGCTGTGTGTCTTTCTTTCCTCACAGATTTTAGCCCCTCATTTATTTTTCTACTAGTCACTGAAGAAAACCAGACTTCTTAAACCAACATCATTGCGTTGACATGGATTAGGTAATAACTGGGTCATAGAAAATAAGGGGATCTTTGTCTCTTTCTTACTTTTTTTTTTCTATCAGTAACCTTGAAACAGGAGTTGAACAAGGTTTAACTCAAGCATTTCAGAGTCATGTAAAAGGAAATGGACTCCTGTCTTCTACATTTCAGTTCAGGGATCATTGTTCAGACCCTTCTTATTTGACATTCTCATATTTATCAAATATTCTGCACATTTAACTGAAACTAGATCTTTAATTATTTGATGTTCTGATTTATTCATGTTTTTTATATGATTAGACTTCAGACCTGGAGGTTTAATCCCACTCTTCTATTATACAGAGGAAGAAATTTACTTGAAAATGGACATGCACACTACTTTAATAGCAGAGCTAGTTTTAAAATCTTGTGTTTTTGATTTTTATCCTATATCATTCATTCTTAAAGATATTTTGATCGCTTGCTGTGTTCAGGCTCTGTGTTAGGTGTCAGGGATATAAAGAAGAAGGTCTAGTTCCTGATTCACTCTAATTTAGAAGAAGAGAGAGATTATGCTTAATCTTTTCTGGAAGGGTCAAAAGTATTTTTTTTGAGATATATAATATACTTTTATAAGATAATTATCTAGGTCTGGGAAATTATAAAGGTTTGCTACTGGAATAGAAGTTGAGACACTTTTTTTTTTTGCGGTAATAAACAATTGTCAAACATTCATTACCTGTGAATTTAAGCTCCATGAGGGCAGGAATTATTTTTGCCTATCAACTTATGTGTCAATGCTTGCTATGAAATAGGTTCTCAAAAAAATGTATTGAATTTGAGTTAACAGTTTTCTCTTGGAGGCTGTGGTTTAGTTGAAGAATTTCATAGAACATCATGGGATAATCAAGAATGTGGGTCCCTACCTTGCTAAAGAATGATTGGCTTCAACAAATGTTTATCAACTCGCCTTTGTGACTCTGTTTTGTAACCATTTTCTTTGGAACATTGAAACATTTGAAGAAACTGCTTGCTTAATGGACTTTGGCAGTATAAAATTAATAACACTGGTCAACAGTGAGATCATAACTGACTTAAAAAGGCCCTAATCTGTAGTATCTTGGTGTGCTGAACATGAATATAACCCTGAAAAATTTTATTAGCTCTTGTTTTGAAGATATTTCATATAATTCATTTTATATGTTTCACCGTGCAAATTTATCCAGTAGGACTGCAACAACATCCTAAATCAGCCTAGAATGATGTCGTGTTGCATCGCATTGCATAATACCATCATGCACACATCATCCAGAGTTGATTGCATCATTTTCTGATGCAGTGCAATACTACTGCCAGGCGGCTGCTGAAGTAAGCTGACGTCAGCAGTGCACTATAGAAAGCCCTGTCAGAAAGGTTGAGCATTGAAAATAGTTCAGACTTTGTGTGAGAGTTGAAGCTACTGTTCCATAGAACTGTTATTGTTTTATCCATTTAGGCACAATACAGAACAGTCATGCCTTGAAAGTGCGTTAATAGAGTGGACAACTTCTGCTCTATTTGTGGGGAAGTGACATTTGCCAACCAGAAGAAAAGGATCACTTCTCAAGTGAAGAAGGTTTGTCATCTTTAATTGGGATGCAAGATTGGTGACCAAGACAAGCCTTGGGCCCTGCATATATGCTGTGCTACATGTACAACACAGCTTTCACAATGGTTAAATGGCAAAAGAGCATCAATGCTATTTGCAGTCCCCCTGGTGTGGAGAGTCAAGCAATCACATAAAAGACTGTTATTTCTGCTTGGTCTACTACAACGCTGGCTGACTACTGCTGGACACTCCCCAGAGATGCTCCTGAACAGCTGTACAAGTGACAAGCGAAGAAACCTAAGAAGTAGTCTATGACTTGATTTTTTACAGGTATTAACCATAGGCCTTTTACCACTGGCATGCATTTTGTGATGTAAACATCCATTTATTGCAGATTACAAAAAACTAGAGCCAAAACTAGAATTTGACTGTCATATTCGTGTTGAGCACATACAAATTGATAGAAAATGACTAACTTTATTTCAGTCACATGACTTTTGTAAAAAATGTGTTGACCAGTGTTTAGCATGCATTTCATGATGTAAACATAAATTTACTGCAGATTACAAAAAAAACTAGAGCCAAAATTAGAATTTTACTGTCATGTTGAGCACATACAAAATGATAGGAAATTACTAATTTTATTTCAGTGATATGACTTTTGTAAAAATTTGTTGACCAGTGTAATTTGTGTATATTTTAGTCTTCTAATTAGTCCTAAAGTGCAAATTTGTAAAAGTAAGGGTTCATGTTTTATCTTTAATTCACTATTTTATTTGGACAATAGTGAGATTTTTAAAACACTTAGAATGTTTAAGATACACCCAAACTCAAAGTCCTTTGCAAATATAGTGAATGTGTATTTCCATTATTTGCAGGAGGTAGTACATTAAGTATGACTAGTTTCTAATTTGTGGAAATAACATTTGTATGAGAAAGCTCTTAGTCATCAATTTGAAATTGATTAATAGACTCTTCCTAAATTATTCAATCACTATAAAGCCCGTGACTGTATGCTCTTCAAGTAACCTGTTCGGTCAGTAAATTCTGTGAAGAATAACAATAACCAAACTATTTATAAGTAATAATATAGACTAAATTATTGATTTTACTAACATACAGAGATACCACTGTTTAATTTGATGATTAGATTTAATTAGGTGATTGTGTACTGATTGATTGGTAATGCACTTTATTTGAAATTATTAAGTACATTTTGTTGTTATAATTTAATCTTATGAACAGAAAGTAAAGCAGTCAAATGTCTATGTAAACTCACCTGGATGGTTTGCCTTCTTGGATGTGTGTTATTTATTTTTAAAATTGTGTGTTTTTAAAATTTTTATTGGTCCCTTGGCTTTTCTATTTGTAGAATACACAGTATGTGCTAAGCATTAGGCTTACCACTTTGCCCCTAAAGATATTATATTCTGGAATGATATTAAACATTCAAGCAGTCAATGGTAACAAAATACTATGGGGCAGCACAGCTTTCAAGGAAGAGGAAATCAATCCTACTTTGAAGCAGGGCTATCTAAGGCCTGTAGGATAAGTCCAGTTTGCCAGGGTAAGGGAGAAAATAGCCCTTTACAAAGGCTCAGAGAGCCTCTAGGAGAGCTGTAGTCAGTTTATTATAAGTGGAGGAGAGAGAGCGCGGGTCTATAAAAAGGGAGTTGAGGCTGGAGAGGGGTTTTGTTGTGGTCTCTTGTTTGTCAGAGTAGGCAATCTGGGTTACATGTTGCTGTGTAAAGTGAGTTTCAAGTATGTTTGTTTTGAACTGAAAAGCATTAACTGGATTTGGAAACAGAAGTCATATTTGACTTCAAAGAGAGAGTTTAATGGGAGGAGTGGGAGTTAAACCAAACTGCAGCAGGTCTGAAGAGTTCATAAAAAAAAAAAATGGAGTAGAGACAGTGGTTGCTGTCAATCAAGAAGTTAATTTGATCTGTGAAACAACAATAACAGATGATAGGTTTACCATCACATGCCTCCCAAAGAGTATTATGAGGAAAACAATGTAAGATGATTGAAACATTTCCTCCAAAAAAAAGTATCTTTTTAGGATTAAAGTTAATATCTTCTACTTAAGAATTGTGGTGCAGACTACATGAAACTAAAAAGCTTCTGTACAGTAAAAGAGACAATAATCAAAACAGCGACATCCTACTGAATGCGAGAAAATATTTCCTCACCATGCAACAGATAAGGGACTGATGTCAAAGGAACTTACACAACTCAACAAAAGCAAAACAAACCACTCAGTCAAAAATGGGCAAAAGAATTAAAAAATCAAAACAATAAATACAAAATGAGAAATAACAAATGCTGGAGAGGATGTGGAGACAAAGGAACCCTCTCACTTTGCCAGTGGGAATGTAAACTGGCCCGGCCGCTACGGAAAGCTGTGCGGAGATTCCTCGGAACACTAAAAATGGATCCACCATATGATCTAGCAATTCCACTTCTAGGAATCTACCCAAAGGACACAAAAATACTCATTCGAAAAGAAACCTGCACTCCTATGTTTATTGCTGCCCTATTTACAGTAGCCGAGATATGGAAACAACCGATGACTGTCCGTAACTAGACTCAATAGAACCTTTGAGTGGCTGTCTGGAAATTGACTTTGTAAGAAAGGAGTGGTAAGCTATAATATTCTGACAAGCCAAAATGAAAGACATAGGCTTAAATTAACTATAGACAGGGGGAAAAAGAAACATGCAATAAAAAACCTCTTACAGCATTTCTTATATGACCCAGATAGCTGTAGTCACACAAGTAGCCTATTTATTTTGTCACTGAAATACTCAGTGTGTGTGGGCTTGTGGCAGACAGAACCAGCATCAGGAATCCCATCTATCCTAAGCCATCCAGTAGCTGAAGAACAGATCACCTGATTTTTTTCCTATCCAGTTGGCAAAGCATTTAAGTTATCCAAGTAGAGTCATGTCATCCCACAGATCTTACACCGTGTTTAATTGGATTGTCATTTGGTCATTGTGTTTTTATGTTGGTTCCTCATCTTCACAGTTTTTTTCTGGAAGTCTGGAAAGTGTTTGTTTATTACAGGTGTTTCCAGGCTATTAAAACCTCCCTTAATATCCTCCCATCCCCACTTCTAACAATATTTTATTTTTAAAGAGTACCTACTACTCTGAGCATAGTTTATTTTCACCTTTCAAACCTAAAATCTGTTGTTGTTTTTTTTTTTTTTTTTTCGGGTGGGTACTAATAGCTGAGATAAAATCTGCTAAGTTTTGGAAACATTTTTCTTTTAAGTTGTTTTAGATAATTTTGTTTTTTTCCTTATTCTTTTCAGATTATAAAATTTTCTTTGGAAGTTTGACAGGAAAGGGGGTTGAAATTCACTACAAGTGAGTCTTTGAGAACTCATCACTCCACAGTGTTACGGTATCACACTTCTTACGGTCTCTGTATTTGGTAAGTCACACACAAAAAAGCTCCTGTTAGAGAAATTTACCAGATTATTATATACTGCTTCTGAATGTTATATTTAACTTAAATAGCTGACAGATTTATCCTTCCAATAACCTCCTACCTCTGCCCCTCTAATCCCCTATCTATTAATTTTGTCTTATTTAGTCATGAATAAATAACATTTATGATTACAGTTTGTGATTGCTCCTGGGAACTGTGAGATGCTCTCAACTGGAATTTAAATTTCTACAAGCAATAATCCAATTTGTCAGATTTTGGGATCTTAGCCATATATACTTAGCATTATTCACTCACCAGAGTCACATCTCTAGGGAAGAATGGGTTTTGCCACATAAATTCAGTCTCTGAATGGAAGCCAGATTGAGTCAAACAGACAACTAATGGGTCTTCACTATAAAGAACTTAAAGAATGATGTTAGCAAGCTGTGGCATAATTGTTCATTCTATGATAGAAAACTATTGGTAAAATGTTTTCCCTTGAACATATAAATATTTGAGTAGGGAATACTTATTGGGAGGTGCTCACTGGAAGTTTAAGCCATGCATTTAAATAAAACAGAAATCTTTTGATGTTAGAGTATAAATTTAAAATATTTTTGGACTAATCAAATCTGTCTTCCAATAAGTCTGGTTTAGTATGTTAAATGAAAACTTATAAGCACTTGTGTGAAAGTTAGAGCTGGATGATTTTACTTGCAATTCAAGCCACCTGTATCCTGAGTTTTTCACTCATTTTCTCTTTTCATACATGCATGGTTATTTAAAGAATGGTTAAAAATCTGGATTGATCTTTAATTTTTACAGTGTTTATGGGGTCATAGAAGTGCCATCTCAGTAGGAAGCTCTTCAGATTGAATGCTTTTTCTCCAAGCAAGGGGGACCATGCAACCACTGGGAATAAAGTGTAGGTTATAGTTCTTAGTCATTTGTTGATACAGGCTAAGTTCCAGACAATGAACCAGAGGTGAAAGTCCCTAGGTCCTATTACTAATCCCTATAGCCTCTTGGGTTCCTTTTGCTTTTCTTCTCATTACTTTATTAACTGTATAATGTCAGGAGATACATCAAACTCTCATAATGAAAGCAGAAAGTATAAACAATTTATAACTTAGAAAATTACTCATCCTAGGTGCAGGGTTCTCATATTTAATGTATTCCACCATTGAACTCTTGATAACATTTTAAAGTTTGTGAAATAGCTGCAGATTTTTAAATTTCTTCTGTTATTGGATTTTAGTTTTTATGACTTCCTTACTCTGTTATATTAATTTGTGGCCACATTACAATAGGGTATTTAGAAATCCTTTCAGTTGTTCTGTAGCTGAATAATCTCATGCTGGATTCCACAGTACTTTTTGAACATCAGTATCTTTTCCCTGAAGTGTTTAAATTTATCATAAAGAGGAAGGTGAAATCTTAAAAGTTGTAATGGTATTATCTCTGGCATTATTTACAAATAATATTTTCTAAGTAATAATTTGTTAGTAATAGCTTAAAATTACTAAGTAGTAATAAAAAGCACTAAGTAATAATTTATTAAATAAAATTCATTATAGGGGGCCTCCCCGGTGGCGCAGTGGTTAAGCGCTGCGCTGTGGAGCTGTCGGCAGCGGTGACACGAGTTCGAAGCCAGGCCGGGGAGAATCCCACATGGCGCGGCAGACCTCTCCTGCCTTGCCCGCTGCTCCCCTAGGCAGTGTATTTCTGATCTGCCTGTTCTGCTGCCCGCTCTGTCTCTGGTGATCCCTCTCGCCGCCCCATGCCTCTGGCCTGTACCCCAACTTGTATGTATAAAAATAAAAAATAAATTAAAAATAAATAAATAAAAAAAATTCATTATACATGTCATTATTGTAGAAAAAGACAAACAAAAAGTCCAGTCACTTCAAATCTTATCACCCAGCAATAGCAAGTGTTAACGTTTTCATTTTGATGTATACCTTTAATATTTCATTTGATGTATATACTTTAATTTGATATATACATATGTTACATACATATTAAATGAATTTATACCATGCTTACTTGAATCACAACTTTTTTCATTAAATACTATCAACACATTTTCTTATCCATAATTAGATAATCATCAAGTGGTAGTTGTTTAAAGTGATGTTGTATAAATTGCTATAGCTTCTTTCTTTAGCTAGTTCCTAGTTAATTGGACATTTAAATTATTTCCAACTTTATGTTGTTTAAAGCGTTTTCCAACTAGATAAATCTTGTACATTTGACTGATTATTTTCTTAGGATGAAGTTCTAAAATTGTACTTCCTGGGCTAAAGGGTAAGCAAATACTAAGGCTTTGATATTTGTTGCCAAATTGTTCCCTAGAAATATTACATCACTATGTAATCTTTCCTATTGAACATAGTTGATCTTTTATTAGTATCCTTCTCTTTTTAATCTTTGGCATTCTCATAGTAGCATATGGCATTACTTACACCGTTATTCTAATTACCGTTTTGTTAATTACCAGAAAGGTTGAATGTCATTTTATATATTTACATGGACATCTCTAATATTTTTTCTTAATTTTTTTGGTATTTGTTTATATATCTTTTACATCATTATTTATTTTTGTACAATGTTTGCTTTCTTTTCCCAGGTGCAGTCCCGCTAGAATTTCCGTATCCAGTTCACTCGTGCACCATCGCCATAGTCCCTGTGCTCTTCCCGCCTTTGTTTTGGTCCCTCTCGTTCCCCTTTCCCTGCAGAATGTCTCTGATTTATAGTTCTCAGTTTATTTTTGTTTTGTTTTGTTGTGGGTTTATTTTGTTGTTGTTGTTGTTATTTTTTAACTCTGATCCCTTATTTGGTTCCTCTATATTCCTACTATAAGCGAAACCATCTGGTATTTTTCATTTAATGGATTGCCTGCTTCAATGTTTAACATTTTTCTATTAACTCTATTTGTAAGATTTAAAAATGCAATAACTAAGTTTATTAGAAAAGATATTTTTAATATTTACTTTTTAATGTTTGTGATATTTTTGATACACAGTTTAAAACTTTGGCTTTTGTTTTAATAATTAAACATATTATTTGTACAAATGTGCATACAAATACTATAAATATACTGTTTAATAATAAAAATAGCAACAACTGAGTAACCCTGTACTCACAACACACTTTAATAATAGTATATTTCCAAAACCTTAAAAATTGTTTGAGCTTGTGTATCGTATTTCCTCTTCTCTTCACAGGTTACCAATTCCCCTTAATTTAATTCTTATTTTCTTCATAGTTTTATCACAAATGGATGATTCCTAAAGAACATGTTATTTAAGAGTTTGCACATTTTGTTTTTGAACAATGTATAAACAAAACAAGAATCACACTCTGAATTCTTTTGTGCCTTCCATTTTTTAAAAATACTGGACATTATTCATTGAGAATCATCCATGTTGATATTTCTTTTAATGCATGAGTGGTATTTCACTACATAGCCATATTACAATTTATTTATTCATTCTTTTGTTGGTTCTAGGTTTTTTATCGTAATAACAAAAATGCTCCTATAAACCTTCTTGTACATATCTCTGTATACTTACGTGCAAAAAAATGTATTCTTGGTTTTGGAATCTCTAGGCCATAGACTAGGCATATCTTCCGCTTTAAAAAAATTAAATTTGTTTTCCAAAGGTTTACTATTTTATACTCCACCAGCATTGTTAAGAGCATCTATTGTGCCACACTGTTCTTAATGTTTTATATTATCAGATTTTAAAATTACTTCTGGTTGCAAAATGCTATCCATTGTGGTTTTATTTTACATTTCTCTGATTGTTAGTAAGGGAGGTATTTTTTTCATGTATTTATTGGTCATTTATGGATACTCCTTTGAGCAAGGTTTTTACGAGTCTTTTGACCATTTTTCTTTTGGGTTGCTTTCTTTCCTTTATTTATTCCAAGGTGTTCTTTGTTTATTCTGGATACTGATCTTAGTCAGTTTTACGTGTGAAATGCTTCTCTAAGTTTATGACTTTTTTTCAGTGCCTTTTATAATAACATCTGAAATTGATTTTTGTGAATCACATGCTGTGGTAGGTTGCATTATTGGTCCTAATTCTTCACCATTCCCTGGATGCTTGCCCTTTGCTATGTGGTTTCAAGTTCCTCCCACAAAATAAGATAGTATTTCCTCAGATCTTGATTTTGGATCAGTTACAGGGCTTGTTTTGGCCAAAACAATGAGTGGAGGAGACATCATTTTCAAGCTTAGGCCTTAAGAGGTCAGTGGGTTTCTTCCTCTTCCATTTGTATATGAAAAACATTCCCTGCTAGTCCACTAGACCCAGAGGAAGAGAGTAATTCCAGCCGAGCAGCCTGAACTACGTCCAGTTGATTTCAACTGAATCCCAATAACTCAAAGACTTGTCAGTGGTAGCAACACCATCGCTGCTTTAAACCACTGAGCTTCAGGTGTTTAGTTCTATAATAATAGGTAACTGATACATGTACTGATTCGATTTTACTTTTTTTTTTCCATATGAAAACCATCTCTATTAGCATTATATAGTAATATCTCTAGTCTTTTTATTGTCTTATGTTAGTATTTGCCTAGTATGCTCTTTTTCCATCCTTTTATTTTTAATTGTGTGATTCTTGTCTTTTATTTTTAAATTCCGGCCTGACAGTTTTGTTCTTTGAAAGAGTTTGGTCATTTTCACTTACAATGATTATTGTTGCTTTTGAATTCATCTTTACCATCTTAACTTTCATTTTCGCTTTATCTTACTTTTTCTATATTCTTTTTCTTCCCTTTTGACTTGTAATTATGCTTTTTTCCTCATTGTACTTTCTTTCTAGTGTTTAGTTACATGAGTTTCTATAACTTTATACATACTATTAAAATTATATTATTTCCATTGTTATCTTAAAACTTTTAGTATGAGTATTACATTTAAAAATGTTGAAAGGTAATCACTCTCTTTGCCTTATATAATTTAAGCACTTTAGAACACTTTAGTTTTGATAGCCATATGATTTCCTTTTATTTTTATCTTTTAAAAAATTCCACAAATTAGGGCCTCCCTGGTGGCACAACAGGTTGAGCACAGCACTGTGGAGCTATCAGCGGCTGCGGCGCGAGTTCAATGCCCAGCCTGGGAGATTCTCACATGGCAGCAAACCTCTTCTGCCTCAGCCGCTGCTCCCCTCAGCAGTGTATTTTGATTGAGCTGCCTGTTCTGCTCCCTACTCTCTCCCTGGTGAATCCTCTCACCACCCCACACCTCTGGCCTGCACCCCAGCTTTTATGCAAAAAATAAATAAATCTTTTAAAAATTCCACAAATTAGACATAACTATCACTGCAGTCAAATTTAATTGAATTTGTGAACATGTTTACTATATTTTCTCCCAGATCTTTTAAAAATCTTTGTTCTAAAGTGTTTCCTTTATAAGTTCCTTTAGTAAGCATCCATTGGTGGTAAACGCTCTTCATTTTTGTTTATCTGAAAATCTCTTCATCATACTAATCTTGAGAGATACCTTTGCTGGGTATACAATTCCAGGCTGAGAATTATTATTATCTATCATATTAGGCATCTAAAGGTATTATTCCATTATCTTTTAGCTTCCATGGTTGCACTCAAGATGTCAGCATTTAAAAAAATTGTTTATCTGTAGATAATCTCTCTTCTCTCTGGCTTCTTTTAAGACCATTGTAAATAGGTATGCTGCAGTTTCTCATATGTCTAGGTCAGAACTTATTTTCATATGTCCTTGGCATTGTATTCTTCAAGCTGAGGCTTTAGGCCTTCCCACCATTCTAACAATTTTCTTGTATCGCTTCAATTTCTTATATTATTGTCCTTGGATTATCCTATTAAGACATATCACTATCTTCTCTCTTCTCCATATTTTTTAACCTCCTTTCTATATGTCAATTTTTGATTCTCTTTGCTGCAGATGGGTAATTAGGTTTATTTTCTGATTCACTGATATTCACTTCAGCTCTGTACAATCTGATTATTAACCTGAAAATTAAATTTCTAATATTAATTATTAGAGTTTTTATTCATAGAAGTAACATTTTTTCAAGTCTGTCCATTTCTTTATAGTCTTAATAATTTATAATCTCATAATTTTCAGGATGTCTTTTCTTTAAACACATTAAACTCACATTTAAAAAATTTAATATGTGTACATTCCAATAACCAACATTTTTTGTAGTCTGATTGATTTGCTTGATTTTTCTGCTAATTCTTGTTCATGGTGGTTTGATTCGATATTCATTTTATAAAGCTTATTTGTGAGCTCACAACTGTTGGAACTCTATCTGTGAGAAATCTTTGAGGTCAGGATTACTTTTACATTTGTTTCTGGAAGCAAGTTGGGACACTACAAAATCAAGAGTCAACTTAGTCTACTTTTATCCTTAAAAATTTTTTCAGACTGCATAGATAAGTTCTGTTACAAAGCCAAGTGAAAGTTAACTTGAGTTTATGATTTTTAAAGATTCTCTTCATATTGCTCCTTTATGTGGCATTCCAGAATCAGAGACCTCCCTCTGTGGGATAAGGGAAAGTTTTATTTTGTTTGCTTTTTCAGTTTAGCTTTTTCACTGAGACTCTCTCCTTTCATAATTTCAGCTTTGTGGAATGTCTTAATCTTAATTCCTGACTTAAGTTAACCCTTTCTTCTTTTTTCATTAAAATTGAAACTTAATAAAAAGGTCACATGTGCTAAACACATAGCAAATATCATACTTAGTGGGGAATAATTGAAGACTTTTCCTCTAAGATCAGGAACAAGACAAGGATGTCCCCTTTCATCACCATCATTTAACATAGTATTGGAAGTCCACCAGAGCAATTAGGCAATAAAAAGACACAAACGATATCTAGCTTGAGAAAGAATAAGTAAAACTGTCACTGCATGCAGATAACATGTTATACACAGGAACCCCTAGAGACTCCAGAAACAACAACAACAACAACAACAACAAACTGTTAGAAACACCAAAAAATATGGTAAAGTTAAGGGCTATAAAATCAATATACAAAAATCTGTTGTATTTCTCTGTGCAAGCAATGAACTAGCAAAAGGAGAAATGATGAAAACAAAAGTATAAAATAGCTAGGAATAAACGGAACCAAGGAAGAAAAGAATGCATACACTAAAAAATACTTTTGGAAAAAAATGAAGAAGACACAAAGAAATGGAAAGATATTCAATCCTTGTGAATTAGAAGAATTAATATTGCCCAATTGCCAGTCTACCTAATACAATATATAGAGTCAATGCAATCTTTATTAAGATCCCAGTGGCATTCTTCACAAAAATAGAACAAAACAAGTCCTAAAATTTGTATAGACCCACAAAATACCTCAACAACCAAATTAATCCTAAAAAAGAGCAAAAATTGAAGGTATCATACTCCCTGATTTCAAAATATACTGTAAAGCTACCATAATCAAAGAAGTATTGTAGTGAATAAAAAAGACACCAAGATCACTGAAGTAGAATTGTTAGTCCAAAAATAAAACTGTATGTATATGGGCAACTAATTTATGACAGAGAAGCCAAGTGCATTCTATGGAGAAAGGAAAATTTCATCAATAAAAGGTGCTGGGAGAAAACTGACAGCCACATGCAAGAGACTGAAACTACACCTTGGAAAAGAAAGCAAACATTGTACAAAAATGGACAATGATATAATACACACACACACACACACACACACACACACACACACACAGAATGAAACTAGTCACTATCTTATACCATATACTAAAATCAAATCTGAATGGATTAAAGATGAATATAAAATTAATGAATTGAACATAAAAATCCATAAAACACATAAAAGTAAACAGAGGTGAAAAGCTGTCTGACATTAGTCTTAGTGATGTCTTTGTCGATTTGTCTCCAATAGCAAGAAAAATAAAAGAGAATATAGACAATACATTTATTTATATTTTGGTTAATATCCAAAATATGTAAATAGCTCAAACAACACAATGATAAAAAAAAAGTATAGCCTGATTAACAAATGGGCAGAGGATCTAAACAGACATTTCATTAAACGAAGATAGGTCAACAGACACATGAAAAGATATTCTACACTTTTGCCTCATATTGGTTACAATGATTTTATCAAAAATTCAAGAAATAATAAAAGTTGGTAAGGACATGGAGAAAAAGAAATCCTTGTCCACTTTGGTGGGAATTTAAATTGGTGTGGCCATTATGGAAAACAGTGTGGACATTCCTCAGAATATTGAAAATAGAACCACCATATGATCCAGTAATTCCACTTCTGTGTATTTACCTGAAGAATATGAAAACACTAACTTGAAGAGACATATGTACCTCCATGCTCACTGTAACACTAACAAGAGCCAAGCTAATGAAACCATCCAAGTGCCCAATGATAGGTGAAAAGATAAAGATGTGGTATGTATAAACAAAGGAATACTACTTAGACACAAAATGAAATCTTGCCATCTGTGACTAAACGGATGGACCTTGAGTTTGTGCTAAGTAAACTATGTCAGAAGGAGAAAGACAAATAGTGTATGATTTGTTTGTGGAATATAAAGGAAAAAATACCCCCAAACAAATCCTTAGAATCTGACAGCAGAATGGTGGTTACTAAAGGGGAAAAGGGGGAGAGCCTGGTTAAAAGGGTCAGTTGGTTGGTGGTGGATGGTGAATGGACATTTGGTGGTGGGTGCAGTGAGAAAATGTAATCTTGAAACCTACACAGTGTTGTAAATTAATGTTACCTTAAAACAAACAAACTGAAATCTTCAACTGTCAGAGATTAAAAAATATCAAATGCTCCCAGGTAACTTCACTTTAGTAAATGATTAACTTTTTAGATTCCATCTTTTAAGTCATTTTTGCCTTTGAAGAATTCCCTTATTTTCTTGCCATTGAAGCTATGCTTTTATTTATTTTTTTAATTATTTTTTTAAAATTTATTTATTTATGTATACAAGAGCTGGAGTGCAGGCCAGAGGTGTGGAGCTGTGAGAAGATTCACCAGAGACAGAGTGGGAAGCAGAAGAACTGAAGTACACTGTTGAGGGGAGCAGAGAGAGGCAGGAGAGGTCTGCTGTGCCATGTGGGAAGTTCCCTGGCCATGGATCCAACTCCTGCTGCTGTGGCTGAGGATAGCTTCATAGTGGTGAGACTTAACTCCTTGTACCAGCAGGAGGTCCCCAAAAGCCCCCAATTTAAAATATCTTAAACTGTTTTATTCAGAATTTTAGGTATCTTATATAGAAAAGTTAGGTGTTAAACTTAGAAAGTCCTTCTCTACTTTAGAATATTCAAATATTCACATGTATTTTTGTTTTGCAATTTTTTAAAAGATTTATTTATTTATGCATACAAGCTGGGGTATAGGCCAGAGGTATGGGGTAGTGAGAGCACTCACCAGAGACAGAGTTGGGAGCAGAACAGGCAGATCTACTGAAGTACACTGCTGAGGGGAGCAGCAGTTGTGGCAGGAGAGGTCTGCTGCGCCATGTGGGAATCTCCCTGGCCAGGTATCAAACTCGTGCTGCAGTGGCTGCTGATTGCTTCATCGTGCTGCACTTAATCTGTTTTGACATCAGGGAGGCCTTTGTTTTGCAATTTTTTGTTCTAGTTAATTCATTTTGAATTTATCATGATGAAATATGAGAATTAGAAATTTTATTTTTTCCCCTTGTAATTAACTTGTCCCAGCATCTAGGAATTTATTAAGAAACAAAATATGAAAGAATAAAGGCTGAAGTTATTATCACCAATTAAAAAGGTTGCATTTGAATAAATTTATACGCATACTTATTAGTTGCATATGAAAAATCTTTTATGAAAATGAGTAGTTTTGTTTTTAAAACTAACTTAATTTCCTTTTTATTCTTGGAAAAGGATGACCTTTTAATTCCTTGGATTTATTTGAAGTTCCTAATTCAAAAATTCCCAGGATAGTCTAAGGTAAGGCATTAAAACAGGAAATACTGCTAAACATTTTGCTGACTTCCTGTCTATATTCTTTCTGTTTTTCTAAAATCAGAATCTTACATATACTGAATTTCCCCATTGTGACACAATTATTGGTGATCTAGCAAAGAATTAGAAACAGAAACCCATTGATTTGGAAGGGAAAAATTGAACTTTCTTAAATCCCCAGGGGACTATGAAAATTGAGAGAGTGGGTGCATAATGTCAATGGAAGAGTTTTAGGCTGTTCTTCATAGATTCATTGTGCTTTCTAGTAAATTTTCCCTGTATCCTTAGAATCACTTCCCTGCAAACTAGAAATTCACTATCCTGAGAAGTAAAATTAGACTTCTAATTGCAACTTGTAGCTCACACATCCACAGACCTGTATGGGAATAACATGAGATTTGCATTATGTACAAACTCAGTCATCCAGCAATTATTTGTTAACCTTTTGCTAGCCCATGCTGGGTCTAGTATAAGATAAGAAAATACTTCATTTATTTATAATGTAGGAAAATAGATTATTTTTATTAATAGTACATATAAATTATTAGTCACATTAAAAAAATCAAATAAAAAAATACATTTGAAACTAAAATTAGATGAAAGATATTTGAATTTATGCTTCCAGGTTTTAGTGTTTTCCAGTTAGTTTCAGTGCATTGGCTACAATTACCCTGTGGTTAGAGATGAACAAGGCAGTTAGGGATTGAATCAGGATGATTTTTGATTGTGAAAGCAGCTTTATGGACAATATTTCTGCAAGTTTTTTTTTACTTGCTATTTTTTTCCTCATAAAAGATAAGCTATACAATTCTAAGCAACATTTGTCACATATTTCATATGTCCGTGTCATCCACCATAAAGTTAGGAACATAGTAGGCCTTCAATAAATACCTGTAATTACTGAAATGGGAGCATAGAAAAACATCACCCTATGTATTTTCACTTTCTGCTTGGCTGCATTCTAGATAAATGACAGTTTATTGCAGAGAGAAAAACAGGACCTGATGGAATCTAAGAAAAGATGTGGAAAGAGATGGTTGCCCAGAAGGTCAGGGAATGTGAACCCATTGTCAAGAATTCTGAATGTTCTTCCTGTTCTGTGTTGTGAGGTGCTTACCCATCATTAATTTTAGTTTGTTTTTATGTGAGCTTAAACGTTGGGTGATTTCTTGACTAGCACTTTTTAATGTAACATCAGGGGTTTTCTTTCAACGATTTGCATTTCGTTTCACAAGTTTCCTAAAATATCCTTGCAAAAGGAGTGCTGTGTTCACCTTTAATACTTAAAAATCACTTGGAGGGAGTTCAATTGAGCATGAGTGTGTGTTTGCAAGAAAGTAAAACATAACCAGAATGAGTAACCTCTGTTCTCTGAGGCTTATTGCATATCATTTATGCTTGAAAAAACAGAGTGAATTTATTTGTTTTAATGTCCAAAAACTTTGACCCAAGAGTTAAAAAGGAGCTTGCAGACCAGCACAGTAAAAATAGCAGCAAACTTACTTTTTAACTGGGATGATATTTAGCCTTATATCTCTTCATTACAGAACATGTTGAAAACAGTTTGAAATAATTTTCCAGTGTCAGAAGCACGTTTAGATTGTCTACTCTGGTAACATGAAGTGTAGGTCAGCCAAATAATCTGAATAACTCAGGTCCCAAAACCCACCCTGGAGATAAACAAGAGTTATTTTTTTAGTTTAAATTATCCAAATAGCTTATCTTTATAATCCCACGACACTCAGTAATTGCTCAATCTTCACCAGATCCCTGCTGCCTTGTGGACAGAGTGATGTTAATAAAATGAAAGGACTTAAGAAAATAGTGTATCAAGAATCAGCCACAAAAGGCTCATTTTACTTTAAAAATGTTGTTTTAAAATTAGAGGTGACACACGATAATTTAGTTAAACCTGAAGAATTTCTGATTAATCTCCTCACATATCCACATTTTGTTGATTAACCCTGGGAGATTTTTCTCTGTTGTTTTCCATTTGCTCTAAATGAGTGGGTGAGTCTTTGCTTGATTTGATGGTCCTTCCCAGGCCACTAATAAAGGCAGGCCTCTTTCCCAAATGATTTTTTTGATGACAATGTCTTTTTTTTTTTATTACCCTTTATACTGAGCTTGGTAACAGTGAATTATTTAATATTTAATGAATAATTTTGGGTCAAGCAAAGGCCTTTCCTCTCCTGGCAGTCATTTTACAGCTATTAGTATACCACAAAAGCACAATAGAGAATAGGAAACTCCTACCTTTAGTATTTCTTTTGAACTCTGAGTTTGATTATAGGGGAAATGACATTGATAAAATGACCTTCAATAATTAAATACTTTTCTTTTGCCTTGGTACTCTGCCATGTATATTGTGGTATAAAAACTTAAGATAAAGTTACTGTTACCAACTTACAGTCTAGCTGAGGTGATCATGTTTACATCAGAACATGTGACATTTAAATAGCGGCTTCACATAGCATACCACTAACTGTCTAAGTAGTATCATCAGCAAGTATCCCAAGGACATTGGACAGGAAGGACATTAGACTTAAACAGTGGGATCATATCTACTTTGAGGTTAGGTGCTAAAGTCAATATACCATGTAAAAATGATGTGAAGTCAATATCCTGAAAAGTCTTTTTAAATTGCCCATAAATTTCAGTATATGAATTTACAGATATATGCTACATATAATGCAAACATTCCCTTTCTTTTACCAAATTCTGTATAGTTAGTATTTCCTTCACTGTCCAAAGAAGAAGAAACTGACTTGAGTGAGTCCTCAAACAGGAAAATGAGCCTCAGCATCACGAGCTGCTTATATCGTGAGGGGTGCATGGGAAGTGGGCCCGGGCACTTGATATTCTTTGCTCCTTTAATGGAATAACGAACAGAACTGTCCGCACATCAGTCCTTTGTGTCTCACCATCTCCTTTCTGTCATGTCTCTAGAGGGGACATTACTTAAGTTAAAGTGTGTCTGATGTGTTCCATTGTATATAAGTTATATATACTCTCGCCACATCTCTATCTGTAAATGGTAAATTCTGATTTGTTTTTACGTGACTGACTGAATTTCTCATATGTGTGGCACACTTGGGTTAGTATATTATTTTCCCATGACTTTTTATTTCATAAATTTGACACATTACATTTTGTAAATTTAAGTATTGTGGTGTAGTACTTTGATACATTTATGTGTTAAAACGATTTCTATCGAAACAATATTTATTACATCATTATGGAATAAAATTGTCAGTATTTATTATACTGTACATTAGCTCTTTGTGCTTATTTACTACTTGTTACAAGTTTTTTCTCTAAAACACCATCCATCTTCTCATATACACTACTTTGACTCTTTCTCTTATTTTTAACAGTTTTGGTTTTTTAGATTCCACATTCAAGTGATATCATGCAATACCTCTTTTTCTGTTTGACTTATCTCATGTAGTATAATATGCTCAAGGTCCGTCCATGTTTTTCTAAGATTGAAGCTCTCTTTTTCAGGACCTTTGTATTTTTGTCTAGCATTTTCCTAAATATCCCTTTAGGAATATTTTAGTTTTGTGGGAGGAAATATGCCCTATCTTCCTACAGCTAAAACTATCAAGTTGCCTGAGTTCAATTCCTTTTCATTTTCTCCAGGATCCATCCTCTAAAAGTTTTACCAATTAGTAAATACTAGGAACACCTACTGTGGTGCAAAATATTAGACTAAACTTTGGAAAAGAAACTTTGAAATGAATCAGAAAGGAAAACACCATGTTGTAAATGTCAAGCTTGCGATAGAGGAGGTAAGTGCTATGGCCATTCAGAGGAAGGAGACATTCGTGGCCTAACATGAGGAGCCTGGACAAAATCTAAGGTGAAATTAGAATTGAGTGAAGCCCTAACCTTGCGTCGGTGGGGAGTGTATTTATAATCATATCTATTCAGACTAAAATAAGTGAGTACTACCTGGCTTTAGTCCTCTATGAGTTCACAGTTTAGTGATGGGCATAGAGAGGTAAAAAAAAATATATTTTAACACAATGTGTAAATGCGCTTATGTAGAAATTGAAACTAAAACATGTGCAGACACGGGGACTCTGTTGGATTCTGATGGGAGGTAAGAAAGGAGAAGTCATTTGAATGGCACTTTAAAGATAGGTGGAGGCTTACCAGGCATAGAATGGAGAAAATCACATTAAAGAAAACATTCATTCTAGGCATGGATCTGGGAAGATCTAGAAGCCCACCATGGAAGTGAGAAAATGCTGGAGGTGAGGGTGGGGCACACGTGGAAGCAGTTTGTCAAAGATCTTTGTGATTATGGGAGAATTTACATTTCATCTTGTAGGAGAAAGGGTTGTGAGCCACAGGATGAAATTATCAGTATTTTTTTTAAATAAAAATACATTAAGGGAGAATAGCAAAAAAAAAAAAAAAAGGAAAACTAGAGAAGGACAAGGTTGTGTTTAACTTCTCTTGGTATGCCTGCTCTATCACTTGGGAGGTGTTTGATAACATTTTACTCAATTGAACCATTTTATTGCCTGAGTAATCTAAAGGAAGGTTAAGAACCCAGGCATATCTTAGTAGTGGAGGTTGAAAAAAGAAGTCAAATTTGAGTGAGGTGTGTGAGATGGAGTCCCTAGGTCTACTATCTGGTAAAGTGTGTTGGGAGTTGATAGGGAGTAGAAATATTTGATGACAATGGCAAAGATTTTCACTCAGGAGATCTTGGATTTACCATGAATTATAACAGAAACTACAGGATGTATTGTAGAATTTGGGCTCTCTTTTAGAAGTGGGCACTTTTTCTGGAAGGGCTTATGGATTTACTGTTCAACTGTGTTCAATGGACAATGAGAAACGTGAACTTGGACTTTAGAGTTGAGATTGCGTCTGGGGATGCAAATGAATCATGAACAGGGAGTAAATGAATTGGGAGTAGATGAGACCATACTGGAATGACCACTCTTCAGGGAATGAATGAGTACTATACTGGATTGAACAGTATCCAATCAAAATTTGTGTCAACCCAGAACCTCAGAACATTACCTTATTTGAACACAGAGTGTTTGCAGATCTAGTCAGTTAACACTAGGTAATACTGGAGTAAAGTGGAGCCTAATCCAATAACTAGTGTCCTTATTAAAAGAGAACAAAGAGAAATGCAGACAGTGAAGATGACCACATGAAGACAGAGGGCAGAGATTGGAGTCACGTCTGGGTAAACCAAGGAACACAAATGATTGCCAGGAGCTATGGAAAAGTGGAAAGAGGTAAGGAAGGATCCTTCTATAGGCTTGTCAGAGAGAACATGACTCCAACGATACTTTGATTTCCAGATTGATTAATTTCTGACCTTTAGAATTGTGATATAATATGTTTATGTTGCTTTAAACCATCCAGTTGGTGATAGTATGGTATGGCAGTGTTATGAGACAAATACAGGGACAATGGATGGACTGTGGAACCTAACATTTCAAGGTAACAGGAGGAAGACACAAAGAAGCAAAGAAGGGCAGTCCTTGAGGGAGGGAAGGGCACAGGTGTGGACAGTATATGCACATTGGATTAGTAGAAGAGACCATTTATATCAAAGAATGGTTTGGAGGTAGGATCCCAAAGGTATATAGACTAAATTTGAGGTGTACCTCAATTAAATTAAATGAAATTAAATTTGAGGTGCCAGATGTGGTGGGCAGCCTCTGACTGTCAGACCTGGGCAAGGGGCAGGATGGTTCTGGGCTATTTCCACATCTTGAATCTTCTGTCTTTCATGGTTGGTCTCAAACACTCAGTGGACAGAGGACAGAACAAATGACCCTGGGTCTAATCTGCTGCCTTTTTTCATTTCTCTTTGCTTCGCCCACCTCCATTTCCTTACCACTAACCCTCTGAGATTTGATTTCTCTTCTTAGTTTCCAGATTAGTCTTTAATTTGTTAGGTTCAGTGTCCTCCCCTCATTTTCCTCGACCTCTCTGCATCTCTGCCTCATTAACATTTCTAACCTTCTTTGCTTTGTTGAAAGTTGCTCTTCCTATGAATTCTCTGCTGCTGTATTTTTCTAGTTCTTAAATGACATCTCAATCTCCCAAGGTTCATTCTTCCTGCTGCTACAGAATGTGGAATAAATGATTCTCTTGGTTTGACTCTGAGTTGTATGATTCCCGTCCTCCTCCAGGAAAAAATATACAGAACTATTAATTATTTAAGTAATTATGAATTAATCAATACATATTAGTGCCACCAAAATCCCTTCCTCAGTCTGACTTCCCTCAGGCCTAATTTGTCAGGAATACTGAGTATCAATTCTAATTCTGGTCTGTTTAAAAGTCCTCTTTTTTTCCTTTTGATCTAAAATGTTTCCTAAAGGTGCTCATTGAAGAAAAGTTAGAAAACACAGAAAAGATGAAAAAAAAAAACCCCAATATTTTCTTTGCCTTCGATATGTAGAGATTTATTATTTATTTGTACAAGCATAGTTAAGGGCAAATATTTTATATATGTGTATCTGTTATATGTAATGTGCTTGTCCTCTGTTTTTTAATTTGATGTGATAATATAAGCATTTTCATATTATTACCAATAGTCATAAATATTTCGCCTGGCTGCATAGTGTTTTATTGAGAGGTTATACTATTAATTTTTCTTTCACCATTTTCCTGTGTTCAACATGCATTGTTTCTGTTTTTCTATTGTAAATAATGCTGCTGTAAATGTCTTTGTGCACAAATCTTTTTGAGTTTAGATTTTAAAAAAAAGTCCCCCCCCCAAACTTTTTATAGCTAGGGTTTAACCTTTTAAAACCTTAACATATATTGACAAGTTATTTGTAACCGTCTTATCAACTTGCAGTCAGCAATCTATAATCTTAGTTGTCACAGCCTTGCTAAAATATTTACTGAAAATTTCTGCTTTTTAAATACTCCATTGTTTTCCCTTCCATGAATACTGATGGTGCGTCTTAGTGAATAGACCTACAACTCATTTTTTTTGATACATGCATATAAGGGCTGATAGTAGATATTTCTTCCTCCACAAAAATAAGTTGATGACAAGAGTTTGCATTTCACTAACAAAAGCATGTTTACTTGGAAAGCAGAATCTCAGGAAAGGAAAGATCTGAAAAGATAATTTGATAAAGTTTTAGAGGCAATCTCTTTGATATGTGGCACGGAATTTTGGCTTAAATTTCTCTGTAATTCTTCTGCAGTATAAAAAATAGTCTTTTTTTTTTTAATTTTAAGCAGAAAAACAATTCCAACAGAGGGGGAACAACTTTGTAGATATGAGATTTGTGTGTCTTTTTTAGAAAATGTCTTCCCAAAGGCAGGTACTAATGGAACATTTTGTGATGTGCTTATCTGCTCATCAAATGAAGTGACTGCTTAGAAAGTTTACATGAGAGAAGCGCGCATTATCCTAATGTAGGTATGTGCAGGTTGTGCTGTGTGGGATCAACTAGCATATTAATTCAATTCTCCCTGCTTGTTTATACAGAACGTACTGTCAGTTTATAGAAAAGATGTTTATGTGTTTGTAGAGTCCTTCCAAAGAGTCTGTGATCTGATATTTTACAGAAAATAATCCATGTCTTACCAAATCTGATTTCTGAAGTCATTTTCTCCTAACTCTCTGGGTTTTTGGGGCTCGTGTCATGAAAGTCAGAGAAGATATAGGTGTTTGATAACATGTAGTTGGCATGTTCTGTGTTTCCAGCTTATGGAAAAATCAAAACAAAATTAATACGCTAACAGCTAAATTTTGCAGAATGTTAACATTTATGAAAGGAATGATGAAAAAAAGGGTCGGTCCCCTGCCAGCATTGCGGTCAGCAACACTACTCTGGCCTGATTACTTAAGCCGATGTTTTTCCTAAATCAGTCATGAATTAGTAATTATCAGGTTTTGCAATACTGGGAGATTCTCTTGAGAATCGCAAATGATTTGTAATGTTAAGTTGATAGCTTTTTTTTTTTAAAGGAATAATTTGGCTTCTCTTGATGGGGTTCCCTGGCACTGGGCAGAACCCCTACCGATTTAATGGGGCTTTGTCTATGGAAGCTTTGTAGATTTTGTAGGTTGATTTCTCCTGTATGATCAAATACTTTCTGTTCCCACAAAAACAAGGATGTCGCTGGTGTGTGCCATACTGGTTTCACTTCCATTCATTTGGCTTAACTATTTAAAACCATTATTTAGTTCAAAAAGAAAAAAAAGAAGAAAGTCATAGATGAAAATTCAGGAATCAAGGTTTTTCTTAGTTTCTTCCAGCATGCATCAGGATGATCTGTTTTATAATTGTTTTCTTTTGTTATAAAATGCTCTCTTTCATGCATTGGGCTTATACATCTTAGAGTTGAAGGGACTTTGTTGCAGATTTAAAATTCAGCCTCCTCCTTTCTGAAGCTCATAAGCATTAAACTGTATCATTTACAAAGCCTGGAATTGGTTAAATAGAAATGCAAATGTAGGCCCTTTGTCTTACTTGATAGTACATTAGTCAACTTCGCTGCATTGACACAATGACTGTTTTAGATATAAGAAGTCTGGAGCTCAGTGAATTACAGCCTTTGCAATTTGTTCTGACGTGCCCTGTGACAGCAGGATTTTAAAAAACTTGTTCCTTGATTGTTCAGTACCCCAGGCTGTTGTCTTTCTTTTACAATCACCATCCTGTGATAACATATTTTACTCAGGAGGCTTTACTTGTCTATGTCTGCTTTTTTTATTTTAGAGATATTCTTGTCTTGAGCACATCCTCAGCAGTACATTTACCTGGAGGTTCCCAAAAGTCACTGTCTTAACCTCCCCGTGGTTCCTTCAGTGTGGAACCAGAGATCCAGCATTAGATGAGATTTTCAAAATACTTTAGAATCCTACATATTTCTTCTTCAGGGGCTGTACTTTTATTTCTGTAGTTAGTCTTTGCCATGGAGTGCTAGTTGCCATGATCCCCTTTGAGTACTAATGAGTTTTGGCATTCTAAAGCTTTCCTCAAACACCCTGAGCCTCAGAAGTTTGATCAGGTTCCTGATAGAAGTTGCACACTCTCATTTCTCCCTTTCCTCCCCACCACTCTGATTGGGGTCTGGTACCCTGAATGAGCCTAACTCATGGCTAATCTTCCACACTGTGACAATTCTGCAATGTGGGTTCCCAGATTCATCCATACCAAGGGGGAGATGCAAAATTTCACATAATCATAGGATTGGATGGGAGCCTACTGGTCATTGAATGCTTGAGTCACCCCTACAAAATCACTGCCAAGTAATTATCTAGCCTGACGGGAAACTCATTGCCTCCCATTCTAATTCGTACAGTTCTGACTGGTAGGAAACCTTTCTCATAACTTCATTGTCGATAGTTTCCTGTATTGAGCAAAAACAGAATTCCTATTAATTAGACCCCTTCCCCCCAACCAGAGTCTTTCCAGAGTTGACTTTGGGAAGAAAACTTATTGGTATTTACAGAACTTGGTGGATGCTTCCTTGTGAAATTCAGAATGCAGCCTTACATCATCAACAGACCTGTAGTGGGCATTTAATATATAACATTTGTTGAACTAAACTGAATTATTCTCTGAAAAAAAAAAAAAGCAGCAATGGCTGTAGTACTAATAACATGTGTCATTCTTTGGCAGCTACTGCCTTGGACTCTGTTACTGTATATGCACAAGTCTTGCCTATACAGATAGTTGTTAAGTTTCCTGGGGTGTGGACCTGTGTAGTATGTTAAGTTTGTAATAAGCCTCACACATGACCTTATATTCACAGGATCAGCTAGAGTTTTGCAAGACACAGAAAGCTTGAATTGCTCCTCCTGTCACTTTTCTTCTTTGCCCAGATGATGAGTGGTGGTCGTGACAGTGTTGGTGTCGATGGTATGAGGGTAGTGGAATGTGTCTCTGTGTGTGTATGTGTTGGCAAGAGCCCAGGGCAAACTCTTCTTGATGACTTTAATTTTCAACAGAAACAAGTTTTCCCAGGTCGGCCTACAAAAACCTATTTCTTTCTGTCTACGGCAGGACTACATTAGGTGTTAAATTGATGCTTGGGTGTTGGTCTGGCAGGCTGCCAATCACATACCAGGAACACCCTTCTCCACTCATCTGCCTGTTGCACACTTCCTCATTCTTCAGATCTCAGCAGGAGTCTCTTCCTGAACTGTCCTGGCAAAGGAATCACCACTCTTTCTTGTCCTCACTCTACTGGAGCTTGTTATCTATTTTTACACATGCTGTTTTATATATATTATATAATTTGCTTTTTACCACCATTTTCTTTGTTTTTCTATCACCACTGGAGGAAAGGGGCTGAGTCTCAGTTCTTGGTTTCCCTTGTGCCAAGATCAGTGGCTAGTATAAAGTAGGGAGATAACGCAATGACTATATTTTAAGGAACGAAAGTAGATGAGTTGTTTGGGATGGCTTAGGAAATGCATTCTCAAGTGCTAGAAAACCTATTTACAAACAAACTTTTGGAACATAACTTTTTTTTGAAGTTGAGTATTGCTTGCACTGTTTTGTATGCTCACAGAAAACTCATGACTAAACAGCATCCTTTCAGTTAATTACAGTAAGGGTCCCATGGCCTGGGATAAACCATGAGTTGGAGCGGGAACAAAGTAAGGGAGGCCTTGAGGATACAAACCCACTTTAGATGTTCTGAGCAAGCACAGAGTGGCAAGTAGAACATGGGATTCACTGGGTATGGCAACTGAGAACAGATCAGGCAAGTAGCTGGCTTTACAAAGTCCAATAGATAAAGTGAGAAGCCCTAAAGATGGTTGAATATAGTGATAGGAATTGAGAAAGAGGTGATCCTCAGAGGTGTAGACTGCTGATTGGTAAGCCAGCATCAGGGACTCTATCAGCAGGCGAGAGGTGTGTATGTAAAGGGTAATACTGGCAAGGGCAGGACGGAGCTCCAAACACAGGGGGGACTGACATAAAGACTTTTATCATTCATTCATTCAGCAGATATTCACTGAATATTGTTATAGACTGAGTACTTGTGTCCCCGCCAATTCATATGTTGAAATTTAACTGCCCCTGCCAAGGTAGCATTTGGAGGTGGAGCCTTTGTAGAAGTACTTAGGTCATGAATGGGATTAATATCCTTACACGAGAGACCCCAAGTGAGGACACAATCACCTATGAACTGGCAAGCTGGTTCTCAACCAGATACTAAATCTGCCAGCAATTTGATCTTGAACTTTCCAACCTCCAGAACTATGAAAAGTAAATTTCTGCTATTACCTTCCCACCCCCATCTAAAGTATTTTGTTGTAGCATCCTGGAAGGACTGAGACAAATACCTCTGTGAGAATCCTTCCAGGAAGGATTGAAAAGAAGGAAGCTGCTTAGTTTTCAGCTTTGGGACACCTGATCATGGCTGAACTAACTACTGGCCATTATATGAACTTCTGTTATGGGTGAAGAGCTTTAAATGCCTTCTCCTTCCAATTGGGATTTATCCTAGAGACAGGATGGGGCAGAACTTTCATGGTAAAATAAATTCAGCTGTGGTGAGAAGGTCTGGGGGCTGGATACCATGTGGGGCCCAAAAAACTGATAGAACTGTGTCTGATTCACAGCTATACATTAAATCATTAAATATAATAGAAACACTGATTTTTATAACACCTGAAAAATACTCCATACTTATAAAAACACTTTCACCTTTTACTATTTCTTGGAAGTCCAAAATTCTTTTATATAGACAAAGATGGTGTTATACCCACTCTTTTTTTTTTTTAAGTAAATTAAGACTTTCACGGTAAGTACATCATCTCACTCCTGATAAGCTAGTGGCAGAGGGAGAACTACAACTGTGAGCTCCTTGATTTCCTTACTGCTAAGTCACTGCTCTTTCCTCTAGGTCACTGTTTTGTTCATGCGATACTATGACAACTCTTGTTCACTAAGAAATCGGTCCAGGTTTGATTGATTCCTGGGAAATAGGAACCAGCTGGGTCTGAACAGTCAAAAGGAAGCTCTCAGCAATAATCATGAATCCAAGTATTGTTAAAAATGTTTGTTTTAAGAAATTTTTTCAAATCCAAATGAGTGGGTTATTATCTATTTTAAGAAGGTCTCCTTGGAGATACTTAAGTAGCAATAGAGTAACAGCGATTTTAAAATATGAGTTCTAGTAAAAATGCTCCAATTTTTGTGATTTGACCATGTTGCTTAATTAGTGAGTTCCTACAATGTGTTAGACACTATTTAGACTTTGAGAACTTGGCAAATACCAAAACAAAGAAAATTTCCTTTGCCATAAGGTTTTTACTTGAGGGAGTATTTTGGAAGAGACTAACAGAAACCAAGTAAGATATAAAGTATGAAGTTGTTGATAATGCTATTGAGAAAAATGCCATGGGGAGTAGTGACAGGATGTGTGGGGCTGAGGAGTTGCAAGTTTAAAAAGGATTATTGGGGAAAGACTTCATGAAAAACTCAAAGAAAATACATTTCTATGCAATCTTCAAAAACTACAAAAAATTAGTAAATATCCAAACTGTCAATAACTCTAAGTTAGTATACACACACACACACCCCGACCTTTACTTTTCAAATTAAATCCCAATTCTATTCACCTATAAAATGAAATAAATTTTATGTTTTTATACAACCATGAGCACATGGAATTTAGGTAACATTGAATCTGTTTTTTTTTTTTTAAATTTAAAGATCTCCCACTATTTAGATCAATGATAAAATTCCATAATTAATTTTGACTTGAAAGATTTCAGGGCATCACAAAAATGGTAATGACAAATGAAAGCCATGAGATGAGGTAAATATTTGGCAAATCCTATATAAAGCACTTAGAACAAGCTTTATTAAGTGTGGCGGAGTCAGATGATCATTAATGTTTTTACTTTTATCTGGGGTCAAACATAATGAAAATAAAACATTTTCTGTGGGTTTCCAAATTAGCTTAATGATTTATTGGTCTCCAAAGATATTTGTAGATGGTTATCTTGGCATAGAATTCTAAAAGAAGCCTCGAGGTCTGGAACAAAATTGGAAAATAATTTGTTTGAAAATAAAACAAAAAAATACCCCAAGAAACACCAAGAAAGAATGTTTGTCACATACTGAGAATTCAGATGAAAGGTGTTATCAGGGACTCTGAGGCAGACTTAGTCCTGAAATACCCAGTTTGACAGCTTAGAATTGCTAAAATCAGGGAGGAAATGTTGTAGCTGCCCTCTTGTGGCCAAACCAGAGTTTTGGCCTCTCTGTTGCAACACTAGTAGCAGATAATAGCGCGCGCATATAAGCGCGTACACACACACACACACACACACACACACACACACACACACACACACACACACACACACACCCTGCATAATGTAAGAGTAATAAAACATTTCAAGTATTCAGAGGGACTCAAAAGATCTCCACCCAAACAAGATCCTCCCGGTCAGTCAATGCAAACTTCTTAGTTAAGGAAAGCCTCTGGTTATTGGTTGATTACATTAAAATGTGACAACTCCCCCACCCCCACTTCCTCCTGCCCAGAGCAAAATCACGTGAGATTTTTGGGAGGATTTTCAGGGTGAAATCTTCAAGCCTACCCACAAATACCTTTTTTTGGGGGTGGGGGGCGCGATCGAAGTTGAGGGAGTTAACTCTAGAGATAGGTAGAGGAAGTGAGAGAAAGGGCTCTGGCATCACCACTCAGCTGGATAATCAAGGCCATGTAACTAAATCTGAGAGTTCCACTTCAGTTTCTTCATATGTGAAATGACAGAGTTGAAAGGCAACTTTCAATATCCCTTTTAGCTCTAAAACTCTGTAAATATGTGAGTTGATGAATAGGACAAACTGCTTTTTGGGGATTTCTTTCCTTCCTGGTTATGTGACTCTATGCTTAGTAAAGAGTCATTAGGGGAAGTGTGTGGAATTGCAGAATTTATTCTTACAAGTGCTGAATTTATTAATATCCGTTGTGTGCTATACTTTTACTTATGTGCAAACAGTATCATAGTGATGGGGAGGAGGACATGAGAATTCTTGTCTTCAAGGAGATTATTACTTAAAAATCTTTTAACTCAATCATTTTATGTGAATTTGCGAAGTTTGGTTTTATGTTCACATGGTTCTGGAAACCATAAGGGAATTTACCTTAAACTTTAAATGTCACCAAGATCTAGGTAGCATCTGCTTGAAGCTTAGCAAAACTCCCAGTAAACTTGGGTAAGAACTGTGTCTGGAATCAAAACTTTGAGGTCAGAGGGAGTGTGCCCTCTGGTGAAGCTTCTAGTGGCAGAGATGCCTGGCTATGCATTCATCATTCTGAAAGTTGTTCTTCCATGGGCCATTTTTTTTAGCATAAAATAATCCTAGTAGGTGCTATCTCTTTTTGGAAAATGTCTTTTCTGTGTGATGTTTTCACATTTACACCTTGCTATAAAATGGCTAATTCAAAAAGACTGTTTTAAATGACTTATACTAATTAACATTTTTTATTTTATTAGGCTAATACTTTCATTGTTTTGGTTTCTCCTTAAGTCCCCGTGCATGCTCTGATGTCTGAAATAGAAAAACAATCATAAATTTTGAAATACTAATTGTTCTGGTTGGAGAAATCTGAAGCTATACATTACTCTAATGAAAGCTGACTTACGCTACTAGTTATATGGATATACACATGTGTATTATGATCAAGTTACAGGAACTTGATAAAGATAATTATTCCTGATTATAAAAAGTTCTGGGAGGACTTCTTGATAGTTTTTTTTTCTGTTGCCTTGGTATTTTCGGAATATCTTACACATCATCTACTATATGTGTCTTTCTTGTAAATTAGAGTTTGGTTAAATAGAACATTTGAACTCTATTCAACTTGGCAGTGTGAAGAGCCTGGAGTCCAATGATTTGTCTTTAGGGCGGTATTTGGGGAATAACAAAATATTTCAGAATCATTAAGGGTATTACAAGAGGGAATTTGGGAGTGGTTGAAATGCTTTTGTGTACTTCTAAGAAGGCAAAATGGGAGAGATTAGAGAAGGAAAATGATTTTAAATTTTCGCATAGAGATTTGTAAATATAACAAGCATTACTGCAGGTTCATAATAAAAATGAAATGATAATAAACTGGTAAATAGATGATGTTTACTTAGTTTAATGAAACTAAGTTTAATGAAACTAAGTAAACAAGACTAAGAAGGTAAAACAAAAAATGATTCAAATGTTACAAATGCAGGACTATTTGTGAGTATATTTGTGCTTTCTCCTAGCCAAATGTAACTGTCTATCTATCTATCTATCTATCTATCTATCTATCTATCTATCGATCGATCACTCTATCATCATTTCCCTACTTACCTACCTACTAGGAAGATATTCAAATAGAGGGTGTGCATTATCATTTTGGTATAAATGATAACACCATAGATGACTTCTTTATTTTTTTAAAGATTTATTTATTTATGCATACAAGCTGGGGTACAGGCCAGAGGTGTGGGGTGGTGAGAGGGTTCACCAGAGACAGAGTGGGGTGCAGACCAGGCAGATTGACTGAAGTACACTGCTGAGGGGAGCAGCGGGCAAGGCAGGAGAGGTCTGCTGCGCTATGTGGGAATCTCCCTAGCCAGGTATCTAACTCGTGCTGCAGTGGCTATGGGTAGCTTCACAGTGCTACACTTAACCCATTGTGCTACCGATGAATTATTTAAACATGATTTTCAGGTAGATAGATTGACCAAGTTTGTGTGGAGTTCTGGGTCTGTGTGATCTTGGATAACTTTTTAGCTTCAGTTTCTTTGCTTATAAATTGAGCTGACTCCTTTTCTTTCTATAGGTTTATACAAGAAGTCTGGATGCCTTCTCCTCCCTACACTTTCCAGTTTCTACAGAGTTTTGCTAATATATGTTTACTCTCCAAGGTCATGCCAATCTGTAAGGCCTAGAGAACTAACAGATAAAAAAAGATGGTTTAGGTGGTGTTGCACATGAAAATTTAAACTATGTTTTCTATTTCTGTCAAACAGAGAATGATGTTTTTAATATCAAAGGCAAATGGGTCTTCACCTAATGTTCTATAAAGAAACCTGCATTTTTGGCTTTGTGTTTAGGTTGTGGGTTATGTGGAGAGGAACAGCAGGGGTTTACAATTCTGTACATGTGACTCAAAGGCTTACACAAGCATGCAAGTGGTTGTGATTTGAACTTGATTGCTGATTACTTTTTACTCAGACCTCTTTCCTGCATTCACACACTCTTTTATGCCCTTCATTTCAAACACTGTGTGCACATTATTAAGCACAGATTTTTGTGTCCTTATGGACAAGACTATGTTCGGAACACTGCCTACTTCTGTATCAATGTGTGTGCAAGTTAGACATTAAGCAGGCCCTTCTTAATACAACCGTAAATATTGGCAACTATGAGCGATAGGAGAGCACGTGCTCAGTCTAGCGAGTAGTTGCCAGTCAGCAGTTTGTTGCCATGCCAGGATATGAACAGCTTTTTTGGAGATAAGTCAGAAATATAGGCTTTAATGTGAATTTTCTTGATTCTGAAATCACAGTGCAAACACAACAAAACCCAGTATCTGAGGACTCCCCATTTGTATACTTCAATTTCAGCGGGGCTAGCTCTCCTCCAGTGATCTGCACCCTTATAATCTGGTTTTAAGAACAATATATTATATTAGCAGTGTGAACTTGGTAAGTTGCTTGACATCTCTGTGCCTTAGTTCCTTATCTATGAAATGGAGATGAAAATAGTAGCTCTAATCTGATAGGTTTTTGGGAAGAGAGAGAAGGAAAATAAACCTTCCTATGCACCAGGAATTAAAAGGAGCCAGGTGCTTTTTCTCATTAAACACTCATGGCATTTTCTGATTAAACACTCATGCCAAACTCTTGAAGTTTCATTTCCACTTTACACGAGAAAGAACTGACTCAATGAGATTCAGTAACTTGTCAAGGCAGAGCTGGAATTTTGATTTCGGTGAATCTGATTTCAAAACCCATCCTTTTACTAGAAAATGTATAACCCCTGACCCATGGAAATTTGTGAACTTGGTGCCTGAAAAGACCTCTTCAAAAGGGTTAGAAGGCATTACCTTCTAAATGAATCAATTTGGGTCCAGATTAATTAGCGAGAGTTTTGTTATTCACAGACCTACTGTTCCCTCCCACTCATCCCCAGGCAAGCACAAGCTCCTTGAAGGCGGGGACTGTTTTTTTGATCTATTTGAAGCTCCCAGAATATTCAGTGAACTCAATTGCTTACAAAGAAGTGAAGGAGGGACACAAAATAACAGGCTCTCAATCTACACAGTTCTGAAGAGTCAAAACACAACATGTGATGACAAGTCCCGCTGGGCCAGGTTTAACAGGCCCTTATTACTGCAATCAAATCTCCCCTAAATGTTATAAAACCTCAGCCTCCTTTCCTAGCGGTGTTCCTTAGGGTGTCAATGGATAGAATCAGAGTGGATGGGAGAAGTGAAGGCAGGTGTGAGGGGAAGGAAGGCTTAAAAGAGAAAAGAATGGAAGTGGGAAATCTGTCTGTGGAGATAGAGTGGGTGGAGGTGAAAGGCAAAAGCCGTTGAGCAAACTTCCTGACAGCTGCACAAAATGAACTTCCCAAGTCAGGACAGAAAAATCACACACAACAATTTCCTGGGAAAGCCCTTTCACCTCAACATGCTGTACTGAAAACAGCTTTTGTTTTTGGTAGATGGAACGAAAGAGAATAGAAAGTTTACTTAAAAGGGTAGCTGTCATTATAAGTCACATGAAGTCTTTCCCAATTAGGACTTAAGTCACATCCATCTACAACTCTGAAGCGGAAAAATATGATAATCTTTCTGCTGGCTGGTGGTATGTTTTTAAAGGATTTTAATTCCTCTTCCATATGAGGCGCTTGACTATCCATAGATCTTGCTAGTCTTTGCCTCAAAGACGGAAATATGCTAGGAGTCAGTGAAATTACCAAAACCACAAAGTACATGATTAATAGGTCTGTTTTTAAGAATCGAGTGGAAAACAAACAGGCAAATAAAACTACAGCTCCCACTCTGCTCTGTCCTTTTACCACTTTGATCTCTGCCTTCCACTAGATGGAGGGCTCTGTGGGGTCCACTGTGTCGTCACTGCTGCTGTTCTGTCCCAGGGGAGCGCCAATGCTATGCGGCCGAGCCCTCCCTCCCCAGGCTCAGGCTGGCTCACAGATGGACAGTGGGAACTAATCCAGAGGCAGAGCAACACCAAGCCCATCCGCGCACGGAGCTAAGGTCCGAGTCCAGCTGAATGAATGCTTAGTGATTTTGAACAGGCAGAAGTAGTTCTGCCAAGTTACTTCACGTCACCGAGTCTCAATTGATTTCCTCTGTGAAATGGGAATAACCTTGGAATCCACATCATGTTTGTGATGATTGTGTTTGACTACATGTAAAATGTTTAGTGTAGTAACTAGCACCTGTTCATTAATATTGTTAATAACGATAAAATGTTTTAGATGTGTGAGTAGGTGATTATATTTGTTCGGAAATAACCTCTTTTAAAGTGCATTGGCTTTGTTAATGATTTTAAAAGGCCGTTAGTGGGAAACTAAGTACCTTTATTTACCCCAGAAAATAAGCCATTTCTATTATAGGCAGACTTCTATTCTTCTCTGTAAATTACCGAAGCTTCCAAAAATGAGATATGGGGTACTATGGGTTTTTGCCTCCAGGAGGAACATGGTGTACCTTAAATGTAGATAAAAATAAATCGAGAGTGTGTGTGTGAAATTTGAGTTGTTTAAAGACGTAACTTTGTTTTATACTTATAGTTTCCATATACTAGGTGATTCTCATTTTCACTAAATAGGATGCAAAATTGTCAGACGCAAATGAAAATTTCACAAAGTTTGAAATTTCTTGGTTATATCACAAGGTGTTTTTTGATGGGTGGAAAGTACTATTTTTGAGTCTCAGGGACTGTCCTTTGGACATTTCTCTGTAACATATTACCGTAGGCAGGAGAGCTAATCAGGATTATAGAGGCAAAGCAGAATTAAAAATTGTGCTCTCTCTGATCACACTTCCTTTAAAATAGATTCCATCCCCAAGGCTGCCCCTTGGTAGAGTGGGGTTGGGGCACAGTAGTACAGTGACAGGGCCACAGGTTTTGGAAGCAAACAGCCTGTATTCGAATCACGGATATCTCACTTATTCAGGTTTGAATGTATGAATGACTTTGACAAGCTTACAGAACAAATTGTTCTTAAATTTAGCACAGATCATAATCACTTATAGGTATGTTAAAACATGCATGGGGGACACAACTCTAGAGTTTCTGATTCAGTAAGTCTGTTTGCTGTTGGTCCAAAAATCTATATTTCTTTGAAAGTTAACAAGTTTCCAAATATAGATGGTGATGACACTTTATATTTTCAGAAAAACTAGCATTCATTATATGCAATAAAATAGGTTCCGATGGTAAATTGTGAACAGCTAGTGAACTAATTGAGGCCAGAATTTTCGTATCTACAAATGGGGAAAATACTGACTTGATTTTCTGTGAAGATTAGAAATTGTGTAGATGAATCTGGCACATACCAGGCAGTCAATAAATGGTAGCTATTATCTCTAGTATAAGACAACTCTGAAATAAGTTTCAAGTTCTACAGATTACTAAAGGAATGACACATGGTAAGCTCTTGCAAGGTAGGTGGAAGAGTTATCAGGGTTTTCTGCCCCCCACCCCCCTCAGTGATAGGCCTCTGTAGGCCTGCGTGTGTGCCTGATGGCGGGTGCCTGAAGAAGGGTGTGGCATAGCGTGGCGTAGCATGGTGTAGCGTGGCGTGTGTGTGCGTGACGCAGAGGCGCAGAGCGCACAAGGAAGAGTAGTGCGGCAGCAGCGGTGAGAACATGCGGCAGCAGTGAGACCCTGAGACAGCTCCAGAGAGTCCCCAAAAGGTAAAGATTTGAATGGGGTTTAGGAGGCTTGCGAGCCTCCTGGCCCCTGGCTCGCTTGCCTGCCTTGTACATGGGTGCCTTGCCACAAAAGATGTAACAAAAAGCCACCGAGGACTCTAGGACTCGTTCTTGCCCATCTGCATGAATCATGGGAACCCGCATTGGTGCCAGGCTGGCACTACAGCTCTGTAACCTCTTAAAGCATTATTTGTAAAGTAGATGCTATGGACTGAATTGTGTCCCTCATATTCCTATGTTGAATCCCTACCCCCCCATATGTGATGGTATTTGGAGATGGAGCTTTTGGGAGGTAATTAGGTTGAAGGTTGGATATTCACTGTGGGATTGTGTCCTTATTAGAGACCAGATAGCCTACAGTCTTCTTCCATGCCCTCTCCCCCACCACTTTCTCTACTATTTGAGGACTTGGCAAAAAGGTTGTCATTGGCAAGTTAAAATGAAAATGCTTACCAGCTGGTACCCTTATGTCGTTCTTCTCCAGAAATATGAGAAATTAATTTCTGTTGTTTAAGCCACCCAGCCTATGTATTTTGTTATACCCCTGAACTGAATAATGCAGTAGAGAGAATCCCTACCCTGAAACCAGGGATTGTAGGGTAAACAAAAGAGCCATCAGGTTTTTCCACCCTCCCCTCAATGATAGACCTCTGCAGGCCTACATGCATGCCTCATGGTGGGCGCCTGGAGTAGGGTGTAGCCAGAGAGAGTGAAGATTAGCCAGGGGCTGGGAGGCCTGCCAGACTCCCAGCCCCCCAGCCCCATTGCCTTCCTTGTACCTGTTTGCCTCTCTGCAAGAGACCATTAAAAGCCTAAAAAGCTACTGAGGGCTCCAGGACTCCTCCTTTACCTGGAGTTAGGATCTTAGGAAACCTGCCCTGTGCCTTCCTGCCGCTGCAGTCACACATCTCCCATGGCTCATTTTCTGGTGACATCTGTTTTGCTCAGAGCACACTGGTCAGTTGTCTCCTGGGTGGTATCTTGCTCATGTGTTTCCCATTAAAGTAGCAACTAAAGAGTGGCAATTGTGGGTGTGCTCTAGTTGGTGCTCATGTTCCGTTTTCTTCTGTAATTAGTCTGGGGCGGAAGTTTTCAGAGGGCAGGAGGGTTAGGCTTATTTATGAATTGAAACTTGGACTTGCATATGCCACCGGGTTAAATTGCTCAAACTTAGCTGTGATGAAAACCTTCCTCTGCTTCTCCCTCTCTCATTACAAGTTCCTTTTTTATAAGTAGATCCCCAGGCTTATCAAGCATCTAATTTTGTTTTTTAAATCATGTTAAAATATTAAAGATTTAATTGAACATTTAAAAGAAAAAAATTAAAAGCTTCCAACTATTTTAGGAATATTATTTTATCATGGTGAATAGCGTTGTTGGAATCATTTTAACACAAGTGAACCCACTCCCGGGGAACAGTTTTTATTTTTATGGATGAAAAAGACATGTACAGCCACTCTGAAAAAACTTTGGCAGTATCTGATAAAGTTAAACATCCATGTACCATGTGACCCATTAATCCCACTCCTAGGTATTTGCCCAAGAGAAATGAAAACTCAGACAATAAAATGTGTGCACACATGTTTACAGCAACTCTATTCGTAACTGATCCAAACTGGAAATAACTCAAGCATCCTTCTGTGGGTGAATGCATAAACTATGATATGTGCAAACCATGGAATACTACCCAGTTGAAAGGAACGAACTTATTAAGACATGCAGTGATGAAGATGAATCACAAAGGCATTTTGCTGTGTAAGTTACATGACAGAGATTGTATAACATTCTTGAAAAGATAAAACCACAGAAACAGAACAGCCCAAAGGCTTTTTTGCCAGGGCTGAAAGGTAGGTAGGGGATTATAAAGAGCCAAAGAATTTTTGGGATGATGGAATTATTTTATACCCTGATTGCAGTGGTGGTTCTATGTAGTAAAATACATAAAACCATCCACCAAATAAGGTCAATTTTACCATGTTAAAAAGAGCGGTGGTGCAGGCTGGGAGACATTATATCACCTTCAGGAATATTAATAATTGTTCCAGTGTGGTACGCAGTGAGGTTTTTAAATGTGTGCTGAGTTGAATCTATTATGGGTTTTCTATACAGGTAGGAGATATCAGGAAGTTTTTTTTTTTTTTATTGTTGTGCATAGTAAAGGGGAAGAGGAAGGATGGGTTCAAATTTACTCTTGGTATCACATAAAATCACCACCCAAAATCATAGTACAATATGAGTTAATACTCATAAATTGCTTTTTGAAATCTCTAATTGTGTTTTCAAAAATGAATTGCATCTGGATTCTGTGTTTGAAATGCCAGAGCTGGGAACTCGTTGGGTCAAAAGTGGGAGTTCACTTTCCTTTACACTGCACGAGTTGTTCATATTCTACCATCTGAAACTAATCTGTTATGTGTAATTTATTCCATAAAGCTGCTGGAATAAACAATGCATGCACAGTTCCTTAGATGTGTATTCATCAGGGACTTGCTTGCCTGTGTGTGATTTTTTCAGCTCTCAGAACTTTCAGAAGTACCATCCAGCACTTGGGATGTCACGTGAATTCTTGGAGGGCCTATTACTTATAAACTAGGGTGCTCGTGTGTGTGGTTTGTTATCTGTGAGTGATAAGATATGGGTCATGGTCCCCATTCCCAAATTGTTTCTGGGTCCAGTTCAGTTAATTCATAACAGGGAATAGACATGCACACTCCATGCTTTTAGTCCAAATAAGCACAGCAAGATTGGGGCTTTTGTGTCAAAGGTGTGAGAAGATACAGCAATTTGTCATTTGAGGTACTCAGCTGGGTTCATTTTTCATGATGGCGGTTCTGGTTATGGCTTGATTTCACTTCTGTGATGTGTATGCTAAGTTCAGAAAGTTCTCCAAACCCTTCCATCCTTACTGCTGGGAGCTTTGCTGGGCCATGACACAGAGGAATGACATAATCCTTCTCATAGACTTAGCAAATTTTTTTCAGAGTCCTTAAAATGCAAACCTTTATCAAACTACACATTCAAAACTACGTTCTGCCTCTTTAAAAGAGGTGCTATTTAGGGCCAGTACTGGCCACTTTTAGTGCTTTTTCTCTAAAAAATCCATATTTTCATTTTGCTATCATAATTAAATCAAAGTACTAGGTTTAACGATTTCCCTTCTGAATCCATATATCATCATTATCACTTTAAGACAGAGTAAAAAAATCATTACAGAATATTTTAGAATGTTCTTATCAATTCTAGAAATATACTTTTGAGTTCCTCCACGGAGTGGAAGGACTCTTTCTCCAGGAATCTTCTGTCCCACAATTGAACTTTAGCCCCTGGTTACCTGTTGCTTTATGCCCTTGAAGTTCTTATGTTCCTCAGTGGTATTCTGGGAAGTCTTACATTATTCAAAAGTATTTGGGGGCACCTTCTAAACCAGGTATTGCTGTAGGTACTGAAGAAATACGACAAAATTACAGGCCCTTTGTAGCTCTTCACTTTGCAACAATTAATGCTGAATCTCTATTTAGTGCGTCCATATCAATCAATTTGTTCCTCCCACCATTATCCCTCACTTTTGCTATCAATTCCCACACATATTCCCTGGATGTCTGTCTGTATAAGCTAGAATATTTAAGTAGTTCTTTTGGAGCCTGTGTTCCTTCTCATGGATCATACTTCATTCCTTGCCTCTAAGGGTCTGCTGGTGTTTGTGTCTGTAGCTAGACACAAAGACAAAACAAGTGGTGGGGGTAGGTCCCGAGGAAACTTAGCATTTTATTGAATAGAAACTGCTTTAGTGGAGATCATTATGATTTCCTCAGGCAATGCAGGTTAATTCCTGAGATGGGGGATGGACCTGGAGATGGGTGATGGGCATGGAGGTGTGGGTGGAGAGCCCACTCCCATTGTCAAAGAAGACTCCTTAGAATTTAGGGACTAAATGTTTTCAGCTTCATTAGGGTTTCTCTATATGTTCCATTTTCAATTTTCACGATTCTATTTCAATCAATCCAATCTAGGAATGGGGTATATTGGCCAGAAACTCAGGGAATAATGAAACCTAAAGGCATGAATTGTGATTCACTAACATATACATAATATTTAGAGATATGGACTCAATACCACTCAATACCAACCCCCCAACCTCTTCAGGAGAAACAGTAGAGAAAAAAACCAAACTCTAAGGACCTAATTAGGTGGTTTGTAAACTTTTATATTCAGTTATACACTGCATATACATATTGCTCTGGAAAGAATTAAAATGATAATTTCCAGTCCAAGCAAGTCATTTATTCAAACAATTACCTGTCATGTGCCAGGAAATCTTCTAGGCGCTAGGGATACCACAGTGACCAGTACACAGTTTCAGTCTCAAGGTACTGCAATCTGGTAGGAGACAGGCAGTAAAACAAACAAGGGTCTCCCTTGTGGCTCAATGGGTTAAGTGCAGCACTATGAAGCTATCCAGAGCCACTGCAGCGCAAGTTTGATCCCTGGGCAGGGAGCTGACCCACATGGTGCAGCAGACCTCTCCTGTCTCACCCGCTGCTCCCTTCAGCAGTGTATTTCAGTAGATCTGCCTGTTCTGCTCCCCACTCTGTCTCTGGTGAATCCTCTCACACCCCACACTTCTGGCCTACACCCCAGCTTATATGCATAAATAAATATTTAAAAAAAACAAACAAAACCAAATATAAAACCCAATGTCAAATACTGATGGGTACTATGAAGAAAAAGAAAGTTGTGAGGAGAGAAAGTGATGGACTGGAGTGGCTTATTTTAAGAAGGTAATTAGGAAGGTATAAGACTTTGTAAGGAAGGAGTAGAAACTTGAAGTGAGAGAGCTAACTATGAGAACTGGAGAACAAGTGAAGCAGAGGTCTGTATAGCAAGAAAGGAAAAATGCAAGGGATTGAGTGAAAGGGGAGCTAGGTGGTAGGTTCTGTAGGATTGGGACAGGGAGGAAAGGAGGAGAAAGTGGAGAAAGGAGGAAGAGTCAAACAAGAAGGAAAGGAGAGAGAAGGAGAAGAGGAAATGAGAAAGAAGAGAAAGAGGAGGAGGGCGACAAGGAGGATGAGGAGGAAGAGGAAGTTTGTTGGGGAGGTGAGTGGAGAGGGAAACAAGGATGTAGAAAAGCCACATTTGCTGGGGCTTTTACAGTTAGCAAGGTCTAGGAATCGAGATTGTGAAGTTGTGGAACAACTGTGGGGGCATTAAGAACCCGACAGAAGATTCCTATGAGTACTGATGAAGATTGCAGTTTGCTTTTCCTTTAAAGTTCTTTGTCAGATAGACCTGGAAATGGGGATTATTTCTACAATTACTCATGGTTATTGGCCTGTGTTTCTTTTAATGGAATTGAGCTGTGTAATGCATATTTGGATTATATTTAAGTTTAATAAAATACATTTATATCTCACATTACCTGTACAAATGACTATTCAAAGATCCTGCATAGTAGTCTTTTTTTCCCCTTGGGGACCACATTCAGCTGAGCTTATGAAAATACAGTACATGCATTGTATATTACATATGGTAAATGAGTTATTAAATTGCTTATTAAATTTATTTTACAAGTATCCACAAAATTTGTATTATTGCATATATGCAATAGTGTTTAGCCCATGTGAAAGCATAGCTATCTGAAAAACTTATCTCTCTAAACAATCTCAGTTTTACACAGAATATTATAAACTGGTTTAAGCCCCATTAGGGTAGTGAATTTATTTTGCTCACTGCTGTATAAGAATTCCTTAGAAAAGTAGCTACTGACACATAATGGCTGTTCAATAAATATTTGATAAATGAATTAGTGAGGTGAAATGAGCTTGTTCATCAAATTGTCTTTGCCTTTGAATTAGAAAATGTTGAAAATAAAAATAAATTTAGGCTAGTTGAAAGCATAACTTAACTACTATATTTTATAGTAGTTTCTTTGAGTATTTTTTTCTCACGATAACATTTATTTTTGTACTGATAGTGGGAAATAATCCCTATTCAAATAGCGATATCTATTTAAGCCAGAGAAAAACTTAAGGTAAAAAACTGATTAACAATAAAAAAAGATGAACAAAAAATGTCTGCTCATTTTTCTCCCAAGTTATAAAACTGATCAGTAACTTTAGGTTGTTTTACTTAGTAGTATATTTAGCAAGTAACTTACAAGTGTATTGTAGGCATAAAGCTGGAACTAGATTAACTTCTCTGGTTTCAGTGATAAATTTTCAAGATTGGTGGACTATTTTAGTATCTTGAACCATCTCTCTTAAAAATATTTTTCTTCAGTTAAGTGTGCCTATTTTATTGTAAACTATAAACATATCACAGAAAATCTAACTTGAGGTGTTTATTGATGCTTGTTTAGATGCTGAAGGCAATGCATTAGGAACTGATGGTGACTGATTCTTATCCAATCAGTTCCTGATGCAGTATCTGCGACATCAAACACTCAGTAATAATTATATTATACATAATTTCTTTCTGATGTTACTTCCTCCTTTTCCCCCTACATATGATATTTGTAAGTAATTAATTCTTTTTAAATATGTGACATAATAAATCAATCTAAAGTCATAATAATTTCCCCACTTTACCAAGAAAGACATTATATAAGTGAAATGTAAGACTCACTTGTCATAATCATTTATCACATGGCAAGCTAGTGTGGTTATGTATTTTTAAGAGAGGATATTTTAAAAGTAGTTTTCCTTAAGCCACTCATTTCTATTTTTTAATGATAATTTTAAAACTATTAAATCCTAAGGTGAATTTGAATGAGCCAATCTGATGATCATTTAATTTCACAACCAATGATTAGGATAAACTACATTACATGTTCAAGATAAGTTCACCTTGAACATAAAATAAATTGGTTAGATTGGAATTGGACATAGTAGGCACAAGACAGCAAGAATACAATGGTCAAACATTTAATGCCTCAAACCTTACTGATTTCCTTCTTTATTGATCATTTTTCAGGTCAGCTTTTGATGATTTAATTAGAAAATTATAATTAATCCTCTAGGATTCCCACAAATGTAGAATAAGCCAAAGTCTCTAGTATTACATAGCAAAACCATCCTTCTGTCCAAACTTCTGGATCACATGGGCTATTTTTGTACATAAAGTTCAGGAAAAAAAGAATTGGAGTTGGGATTTGGAAGTAGAGCCAAGAGGTGGGGGAATAACACAATGGAGACCAAGAGTCCTCTGGCTTTTGTCTTACATTCATTTACCTGGATTCCAAATAGCCCTGAAAATTAAGATTTCACCACATTATCATTTTACAGACAGTGAATTTTTTTTTTTTTTTTGCACATGGTAAAAGTACTCCAGGGTTATAATTTCCAGCTCCTTGTTTCTCTTTCTAGAGTTCTTATCTATGAGTAAACAGGTTATCTCAATTGTTTAACAGAGACAGCCTCAAGGATTAGTGCCTTTCTTAGAGTATTTTAGTTTGGTCAAAGGACTTATAAGCAGAATTGTACTGGAAACCTCAAACACCTTCCAGTCGGAGAAGGAACCTCAGGAGAAGGACCAGAAAAATCAGTCCCATCATGATGTACCCCTACAGTTCTCAAGGTCTCTCCGTTAAGTATAGTGTCTGGATTTTGCCACTAGAGCTAACAATTCTAGCAGTGACTAGGAAATTAGTTGATGTGGTATCATTTTTGAGTTAGGAAGAATATAAGAAAAATGGCCAGATTGAAGCACCTGTAGAAGTCCAAGTCCTAGTTCAGGAATGTTTCTTGTTAGACCTATTCCAATGGACTTTTTAGGAGATTTGTAACATCCCATTTTCACTTGTTTCAGCCCCAGAAAAATCATAGGATAGACACTCTACAGTTTTTATTGATTACTTAAGTTTGGAAATATAGCTGGTATGCTTGTAGGCCATACAAAATGGTAGTTGAAAACAACTCAGAGATAGGACACAATAAAACTGAAGAATCCTAAAATCCAGGTCATGGTTTTGAGCAATATTTGGAGCACTGTATACCTAAGGGAATCTCCCAGTATTTGAGGTATCTCTGATAGAATTAAAAAGTGTAGAGTCACCTTTTCCAGAGTATCGCAAAGGTTTTAATTTTTTGTTCCAAAGAGATCTTTTTGGTATGTCCATTCCAGGTAACAAGAATGTCAGCCAGCCAGCAGACAACCTTATCTGCTCTCAAAGTTGACCAAACTCCTCCCTTCTCCCAAGATTTTCACCCTGCTGTCCCCATAACTCCTACTCATTCTTCAAATCTCTATCTCACCTTTGGTTTAGATGAGGTCTCCCCATCCTTTGCTCAGAGCAGTTAACCATCTGTAATTATAATAGAGACATTTACATGATTGGTTTAACAGCAACTCCTCACTGACTGGAGGGCAGGGATGCCTAGTTCACTGCTGCTTTCCCAGGAATGGAGCCTGGTACCTCTTTGGTATTAAATACTTGTTGTATGGAAAGCGGTTATATTTTATAGTAAGCAGAACTTGAAGATAAACTTTCTTCTTAGACAAACTTGCTGGTTGAGCTTAGTACCTTACCCATTCTTAACCTCAGCAGACAACCTTATTCATTATGAGTAGAGTGTGGGGCATGAGTGCATCAGGTTTTGAGAATTTAAATTAAATAATGCCATAACCTCCAAAGGCGAGTGTGATTATTTAGAAACTTGGGCTTCAAGAAGTATTACTTAGAAGAATGAGTCTGATAGATCCAAATTGGGTACCTGCCAGGGTTACTGATCTTGGAGGCCCTAACTGATACAGAACCAAGTCTGTTACTAGGAAAGGTTTCTTTAATCTTTCTCTGTCTTAATGGAAGACAACTCTGGTTAGATAACATGGACTGCTTTAGAGTTCAGGGAGATATTGCAGAGAGCAACAGAAGCCAATTTTTGTTTATTTTGGTTTACAGCAGTTTGATTTTGAATTTTTTTTTTTTGAGGGGGGTGGTTGCCAAAAGATGCCACTTTATGGGCATTAACAACTGTTCATTCTCCAGTAGTACAGCATGGGGAGGGTAACTGAAGCTCTGCTCTGGATGTCTGCAGAGATAGACATTACAAGCCGGGAACAACTTTACAGCTTTTATGGGGCTGCTGCTGGGATGTCTCTGCCTGCTTTGACCCTGTTAGTGACTTCATAGGCCTTCTCGGTGGTAGATGAAATTTTTACTGGCTTGACTTAAGCCTACCCACATTCCTTACTACATTCATTCAAGTGCAGAAGAAAAGAAAGTCTTTTGAAGGCGGAAGGGTGGCTAGCTAGATGGTCTTTCCCATTAGTACAGTAAAACCTGCTTTCAAGCTGGGACTCCACATGGCACAGACCTCCCTCTGCAATCGAATGGCTAATTCATCCTCCTAAGTCAGTGAGCTACTTGTGCTGGCTGTCAAACAGGGCTCGGATATATGACCTGAATGTGGTAAATAGGGCTTGAATTTTAGGGCAGGACCGAAATGTTGATTTCTAGCATGGAGAAGGCCCAGTCAAGAGTGTCTGAGAAAGTGAGCTGAGTAGGATGCCTTTGCTCAGCTGGGGAACTGACAGGTAGTATGAAAAATCAGGAAATCAGTGGAGAAATTAGTTGGCCTCTGTCACACTGGTAGGGAACTGGGCCAGGTGGTAGTAAGACCCCTGGGAGCTGGAAGTCTGTCCCTGAGGAAGAGTCCAGGGAGGCTTTGGAAGGCTTGGGCACCACAGTTTGATGTTCTGCACATGGCAGGACACCTGGTGAGGGCAATATCAGAGGTGATCTTGGCATGCTCTATGCACTGGGCCCCTAAGGAGCTAAGGGATGTGGGAGCACGTGGTCACTATGGGTCTTAAGAGGAAAGTCAAGTCCAGGCCTACAGATCAGGTTTGACATGAGCAAAGCCCAGGTGAGCTGGGGTCTCTGGTCAAGCAGGCACCCACAGACTGGAGGATAAATAGAAAATACAGTCACCTGTGTTGGGCAGAAGCTGAATGCAGGTTTCCATGGCTGCCCAGGACCACGGCTTCAGCACACACCTAAGGTGCAGGCCTGCAAACTGCCAGTAGGCTCTACCTGTTTGCTTCCACTTTGATTTATGTAGTCTTCGGGTATGAGCAGAGAGGGAGTAACAAGTACCATGGTGCAGGTGCTGGTGATTGAGGCGAGAACTTATTTTCCAGGAGCCCTAATAAGGTCCCAGATATTGAGACAGAGTTTTACTGTGAACAGACTGGAAACCCTGTCATATTCCATTTTCAGTTAGGACTGGTATAAATGATTCCCAGGTAGCAGCAATATTTTGAATGTCTTACTGACAGAGATGCCAAATCTCCCCTTTATATTTTTTTGTGAAATATTGCAACTATCTGGATGCAATTCTCCAATTTTTAAGTTAGCACAAACAAGAGTTAGAGTCTATGTGGCTGAAAAAATAGGTCATTTTGTTTTCTCTTAAAAGAGCAAGACAGCTAATTAGCTGCCAAAAGGAGACTCCTGATTCTTGGACCAGTTTCCCTTTTGCTTTTACATATTAGTTTTCCTCTTGTTAGGAACCTGTCTATCCTGTAGTCTAATTTCTAAATTTTAACCACAAGGAAATTATTTGGAGCCCACAATAATACTTTTCTATAGAGAGAGTTATAAATGGTTAGGTTCTGAGAAAGTCCTGTCTGATCTATGTTAGCTGTAAACATGCCACTTCTCTAATTGAAACTCCCCAATTGCTTCTAAAATCATTCACATTAAAACCCCAAATCCTTATCATGGCCCATCCAGCTATCCCCATTTCCTACTGGTTCTCATCTCACACCATTCTATCCACAGTCTTGCTTTTGGGCTCAAATACAGTGATTCTCACCTCTAAGTTAGAACACACTGGCTAGTTCTTAAATGGTGATGCCAGCTTCCACTGCCAGACATTCAGGTTTAATTCTTCTGTGGCAGAGCCATTGGCACTGGCACTTCTTAAAGCTCACCTGGTGCTGTATGTGTGGACAGTACTGCAGACATTTATAGACAGCGACAACATACTTACTGCATGCACAAGCAGGCGACACAGTTCCTGACACAGTATGAGCTCAATTAAAAAAAAAAATTATTCCTTACCCTGTTGGATTACATTTCTTTTTTCTTTTGAGAAAAGAACTTGTATCCTTTTCAAAAAATTATTCCAAGAATTGGAATTAAGCATTTTTTTAATGCTTGAAAAAAAAAGCGGTTATTTCAACTAGCAAGAAGATATAGATGGCATTTGGAGAGTTTTAGCAGCTTAGAAGGTCTATAGTAAGCCCTGAGGATTAATATGAAACTTCCTTACCAGAGGTGAGTTATTTTCTGGATTATAGTCCAGTATTCGTCCTGTGAGCCTGAGAATAACTAGTCCTCACGCCTATAACTTAACATCAATTTCTGGCAAAAAAAAAAAAAATCTAATAAGTCTACTGCACTATGCCTCAATAACAGAAATGTAATTTAATCAGGCAGGCAACTAGGCTTGTTCTCTTCCAGAAGATATTCAAGGAGCTAAATGCTAGTCAAGACCTTTGAAATAACATCTTTATTTTTGCTGTGAAAGTTAATTTCACATAGAATTATAAATTTGCTCTAATTTCATTTTCTGTTGCACAGTGAAGGAGGAAGAGCTGGCCTTGATTTTTTACCCTGAGGAATTAATTTGTTCTCATTATTTTTGCAATGGTTTTCTGCCTTGTTTCCAGAGGTCACCAAAGATTGGAATTAGGTACAGCTCAAAAGTCTTGAGGCAACCTTAGCCCAAACCAAAGTTGATTCTAAATATCAATACTGGTTAGGAGAGTTGAATGCAAAAGATTCACAGGAGGAATGAGGACGGTCATTCAATGTAGTAATCTGGGCAGTTGAAGTTTGAAGAGGGCCTGGCGGGAGATGATCCTCTTTTGGACTGCTTGGAATTTAACAAAGTAGCACCACCAAAAAAAGAGTGGGAGGAGTTTTCAGGAGGAAAATGTTTTGGTTAGGCTTCTAAGGTCCCATCTCCCTTGGCTGGAATTTTTTAAAAAAACAAGTGGAAGGAGCAATATAAATAGCACATGAATTCAATAAAGGCAAATTAATCCCCAAGGCTGGTTGCCTTTCCAGTACAACAGGATTTGAGAAAAAGACTAGGAAGTTTAACAGAGGTTGAGCACAAAACAGTAATCATAGCAGCTTTTTTGTTTTCTTGGTCATGTAATAGAAATTTGGTACTCTAATTGGTTGCCATCCAAGTCTTTTGATCCATAAGGGCAAAGACATTGCTCTGTTTAGCATAATCCCAGAGACCACTGTGGGGGATTGTATGAACAGCTCACAGTTGCCAGCTGAGATTAAGCCAACTCATAGCTCAGACCTGTAAGAAGAATCCAGGTTAGACCTGCAAGAAGAATCACGTGAGCAGAAGCACACGGGTACCCTGGACAGAATCATGGCTTCATTAACTGAGCGCATCAGCTGAAGGCCTGCCATTGCAGTATCATATTTCTCTGCTTTTTTCTTTATGAGACATTATTAAGCCACTCCTCTTGCTGAATTGAAATCTTATTTCCTCAATTTCTTGCACTTGCAGCATTGCATGTCATGTAATAAGTGTAATCTTTGCATTTCGAAAAAGTTTGTTCTATTTAATATTACATAATAACAAACATAACCAAGTATGTGTATAGGTGTATATTGAACCAATCACCCAAAAACCATATATAAATGTTTACAAAGAATTTAGGAATACCAAAGTCAAATACCCCAAAATAATTTCTTGGGCAAGAAAAGCAATCACAAAAGTGAAAAAAGTAATGACCATATACTCACCAAGGAGGCAGCTATGACCACAGAGGTCCAGATCTCTACCTTTTTTAGATGGTAGTTTCCATGTCCTTCCCTTTTGTCCACATACCCTGGGCTTGGACCATGAACCTCAGCCCCTTCAGTGCACTGGGTAGGGCTAATCAATGATAGGAATAGTGATCAAGAGAAAAGGGAGGAGAAGATGCCTGCAAAGTTTCTCTACCACTTGCTGTGGCGATTCTCAGCTTCAGCGAGGTTTTAAGAAGCGCTCTGGGAGCTTGTAACAAACAGATCCACAGCACTCATCGTGAGATTTTGATTCATTAGGTATAGTTTGGGGGCTAACGTTTGCACTTTGGCAGGGATTCCCCATCCTTTTCCCTCTAGCTTCATTTCATACTATACTGTTTCTTCCCCGGCATCGTACATTCCAGCTACAACAGATTACTTGAAACTTTAAGAATCTGATGAGCTGTATTATGCCTTTGCTCATACTTGAAATGGGCCCTGCTTCTTCTTACCCTGCTCAAACACACATAAATGCACACACGCACAAATATACACCCTGCACAATTAACACACTGAATCTAAGGTCAACATCAGGCACTGGCTTTTTGTCTTCCGTTTTCCTTTTCTTCACTCTCTTTTGATTTGTTTTTTTTTTCTTTATTTTGGCACCTGTTATAAACATGTTATTTTCTTGCTTATATGTTATCTCCCCTCTGAAACTGGGAACTTCTTAATGTAGGGACTATGCTTATTCATCTTTGTATTCTCAATATAGCATCTGGTACTTAATAAGCACTCAATAAAAATTTGTTGAATTAAATCAAATATTTGTTGAAGCAGAGAATTATGGATTCTAGCTCATAACTTATCCTTAAATAACCAAAACTTGTCAGAGTTAGAATGGTGATAACTTGCTATCTTAGATAAATGACTTTTCATGGGAAAATTCAGGTAAAGTTATTAAACAATTGAGAAAGAACAAGTGAATATAATCTTGTTCTTCATATGAACTCTTAAGTAAAATGTTACTTTTTAAGAAGTAAGGATATTTGATCATTGTAATTTAACATTCAAAACACAGTTCCAAGTTTATTTCCTGGAGTCAAATTTATCAGAATCAAAATTAAACAGAAGATATTTATCTGTTATTTCTCATGCTTTTTTCTCTTAAGAGGTTAGGATGAATCAGATGCAACATCAAAGCACCATGCGTGAGAATTCATTTTTTTCTTTTTTCTTAATCTTAAATTTGATTTCTCTTCTCCCTAAAGGTTTAACACCAGAAAACGACATAAGAGATAGCTAGCATAAAAATGTTTTTCCTTCTGCTGGGGAAAAAAAATTAGAAAAAGATTATAAATGTAAATGCCTCACATTGATGAGTAAGATGAGACACAGCTGTCAGTGATCCCAAAGAGACCGGGTATGTCAGACCTGCGACCACAGTGGGAGAACTCTGAAGCCGCAGCACCAACATGTACTTGGCTGCCTTATCCCCTTTCAGGGTGCTGTGATTAGCATCTAAAAAGAAAAAAGAAGGAAATGTAGAAAAGTTGTTTTTGTAACAAAGAATTGCTAATATACCAAAACAATACATAGGCCAGATGAACTGAAAAAATAGTAGAGAAAGTAGCAAGGAGTAAGCTATTTCTTGCACTGTTTATGCCTCCTGTTGAAAGATTTTAGGAATAGGTATTAACAAAGAAAGGGGGATTCTAAATCTGTAGTAGGATATTTCTATCATCGGGGCATTGCAACAGGCATTTGTGATCATTGTTTTATTGGAAACTGTCAATAGAGTTGTATTTGAATATAACAAAGAAGTTCCCATCATACCATTGGATTTGTTAATATAGTGGCAATTTTACCATTTCCTGAAAGATTAGTATTACTTAAGCAAAATTAGGAATATATAATAATCTGGAAAACTTAAAAGAATTATTTTTCCTACCTGAAGTTTGGCTGTGGTTGTAGAATAGGTTGTTGGGAAACATCTGAGTTTTTGAGTGAGGTCAACCTGTGTGTGATTATTGGTTCTACCATTTAACTAGCTATGGGCTCTGTTTCCGCTTTGTTAATATTTGTGCACGAGATTATTAAAAACTAAATGTGAAGATATCTCTGAAAATGTCTCCCAAGTACAGGATTAGACATATAACTACTCAGTAAACTCTAGTTTTGTTTTTATTTTATTACCGTGTGCTTGAGTTAACTTCTATTTTCTATTTTCCCCCCAAAGTTCAAACTCCACACTTTAGAAAAGATATCCGAATTACACTAATTTTTTTATGCTTGTGTTTTCTGTTACTTTTCTCCTTCCTACAAGTTTTTCATATCTATTTCTGTAACTTGCTTGAGTTACTGATTATTATTGATGTACCAGAGTCCACCAGTCTAGGTCAAAAGTTTTTCATATGTCTACACTGAAGTACTTCTGAATTTACATGATGTTTATGGCTTGTCAGAACCCATGGTATTTAGAGTTGATATAAATTATATTTACAATTCAGTTTTCTCTTTTTAATGGACATTAGCATTTTATAATTTGAGGCTTGTTTAGAAATTTATTCCTTCCTCAGGCCTTGGGTCTTGATTCTGACACAGCTCAGGTCTTTAAATATAAGCTTTGAATATTTAAGTGGTGATGGCGTAGTACTAATTTTGTCACATCTGGGTGCCTTTCATATCCCACCTTTTGGAAATTAACTCAAAAAAGGCAGAAAATCTGTAAAAACCAATGGAAAAGATACTAGTGAGAAGAGGACCTAGAGGAACCCATCCATGGGACACGTTCCTGTACCCCAGTATCCTAGCCGTTGTGGTGACAACCTGAAGGTTCCCCAAACAAAAGTTCTCTCTTTGCTTTCCAGTGGGAGTCAATGTCCAAACAATACTTTTTTTCAGGTCTGCTTCCTTTTCTTGTTCTTTCTGGGATTGGGACTTTAGCCCCCCACCCCACCCCAAGGTTTTGAAGATGGTAATATTTATTACTTTTGTAATCTTGTAGGTATTTGTTATTTTTGTATCCTTGTAAGTATTTGGAAAATGTTTGGCTTCAAGTTAGTTTCAAGAAAATAAATGACTGGAGTTACAAATGAGCATTTAGGCTGGAATTTTGCTAAATACCAGTTTGAAGTTGAATTTTGGTAAAGTTGCCCTGGATACATCTATCTTTGTCAGTGCATTTATTTGTTTATTAAGTGCATACTTTCTGGATTTTTGTGGGAAGAGGTCAGACAGAAGATGGTGACGCTTGGAAGTGATTAAGAATAGAGGAAAGGATTCACGGAGAATGATGTCTAGTGAGAAGGATTTAAGAGAGTGAGTCTGTCATACGGTGCATACGAGTGCGTCCAGCCCAAGGCCAAAGCCAGAAATGCCACTGAGCTGTGAATGTCCTATTGGCACGTTTTCCATATTCTGAATGGCAGAGACATTGTGGAATAGTCACTATTAATGACAGAACTGAAGTGTAATTGATAGAAAGGATAGTTCCCATTAAAAAGGGAGGGGGGCTTGATCCTTCTCTAGTTCAAGTTTCTACAAATTCACCAAAAGAAGCCAGTACTACTTCAAGAGACACAGTGCAGCCCTCACAACTGGAGCCAAACAGATGGATAAATAACCTCTTCAAGGAAATCCATTAGCAAGTTGGATAATGATATTAACATAAGTAACTGCAGAGAAACACACGAAGTACTTGCTACTAGAACAGTTGGGGTTGCCTATATGTAACTGTGAAACGGGGGACCCCCACTCAGGGCTGTGGTGCTTGGCCCCAGAGGACTGATTAAGGGCAGTGCAATTGGCAGCAAGTGGTGGGCATTTTACTGCCACCACCGGTGCTCCCTGCTGGGCCTCAGGCTGCGGGCAGAGGCCAGCAGTGATGGCGCACAGCAGCGGTTCCCCTAGCATGTCACCCTAGGGCGCACAGGGGTCCCACCGGGCTAGCACCAACACTGTGGCTCCCTCTAGCTGCAGGCAGCGGAGAGGCCCATGGACTTGATGCCTGGATTGTGGAATGCGTCGATCAGATGCAAGGTATAAGCTGATTGGTGAATGGTCCAATCAGCCATAGGGTTGAAACTTGTCCAATCAGACTGGCAGGTGGGGGACCGGAAAGAGGAGATCAGGCAGGGGAAAAGCCAGCTTGGTCCTTGCTTGGACAGCTGCACGCCCGCATGCCGGCACTCCTGCACTTTCAGAGGCTTGCTTAGATGGGACGCACTTGGGTTTGCTCTGACTTGCTCACAGGTGCTTGGACTCACTTGCTTGGACTGGACAGTTGCTTGCTCAGACTGGCTGCTCTCAGACATCCAGCAGCTGACCTCCAAAGGAAGAAAGCTGAAAAGCTTTGCAGAGATGCCAAAGAGCTTTGCAAAGGCTGGGCTGGCTGCACCTGCCTCCGGCCTGCCTCTGACATTGCCTGAAAGGAGCACAAGGCCTCAGGCCTGGTGCCTCAAAGAGCTGTTTGTGGTTGGTGTGGGCCAACAACTCACAAAGAGCTGTAACTCTAGTGACTGGCACTACTGGCCAGTACTGTCCAGCACTGCTGATGGGTGACTGGCTCTCTGTCCGGGTCACCTCTTGAGATCTGTTGATTATCTGGCAGCACCTCCCAGCCCTGCTGCCTCCGTTGCTGTCTGGCCCAGCATCTGGTGCTGTCCATCCCGACCTTCAGACTGTGGCTGGGGTTGCTGCGGTGTCATCTCAGCAGCCCCGCCTGTGAGTGCCTCCAGCTGCGGTGAGTTGGACCCTGGCCCACTGCCTGCAGATGTTAAGAGCTCCTCGCCCTCGTTACAGGACAACACCACCTTGGATGAGCGGCCTCTTAGGACTTTTGGACACTGGACACTATCTAGGGTGAGATAACCAGCCACTTGTGGTCTTGAGAACTCCTTGTTTCCCCTGTTAGTTAAATAAACCCCATTGTTGTTGTCCCTTGAGCCTGAGGGGTCTGGTGATTGTGTGTGCAGGTGAGGAACCCACAGACAGTGACCTGCCCCCATTGGGCACTGTCTGTTGGACAGCTATAGTCTCCCAAGAGCCCTGTTTCAAGCTTTGGATTTTAACCCTCAGACTTGGTTTATATCAGCTTCCCTTTCTTAAAAACGACTATTTTAATGGTCCTCTTTCTGGAAAGCAGAGACAGCAATAGTTAGCTTCAGTGGAATGAGGTACTGATTGTGACTCAGTGGGGTTGTAATTGTAATGGCTGAATCAGTTTAAACCCACCTTCTTCTGTAGAGTACACTTGCAGGACATTTTTAGAAGAGAGTATTTAGTATCTCATATCTCTGAAGATTCTTGCAAGAGAGAATAAACTTCAGTTTGTAAGTTTGTCACTGTTTTCTAAGAGGATGCTTGGTTTGGGATGATGGAGGCGATGCTAAAGGCAATAAACACAAAAGAGTAAAAGATGATTAGGGACTCGAAGGCCACAAAGCTTTAAGTCTCAATGACAAAATATTGGGCAAAGTTGCAAGGACTGACTTACCCACTGCCAGCATCTTGGATGCAGGATCCATTTTGAGATTTCTTCTGTAATTTCATAATTCCTAATGGCTTCTTATTGAGGGATTGAGTGCCATGCAACAATCTGGCAGGATTCACATCCCGCAAGAAGGTGGTTATTTCAGAAGAAATTGCATCTCCGTATGTTACTGGCAAAGGGCTTAAAATTGTCACCAGGTCAGAATCTCTCTTACCAGTTCTGGGTCTGGCCACCAGCCACCACAGATACAAACACAACTGGGCTTTGGTGAAACAAAAAACAAACAAAATATTCTAACTGACAGGGTAGAGGGGGAGGGAGAACTAACAGAGTGGAGGGGGAGAGAAAAGGTCCAGTTATCGATTGATGGTGCAAGGTGGAGTCGCAGCTACAGGAGCTGGCAGGAGGCAGCAAGGTCTGCCATGTCTGAAGCAGGGACCTGCAACACCTTCGGACAAAGTCTTAGCAACACCTGCCACTATGGGGTGCAGCAGAGGTCTGCTTCTACTAAGATAGGGGCCTCCAACCACATGGGGGAAAAGCCCAATGCGCAGATTGTTAATAGAATGGCGGCCTTCTTCAGCAACCCCCTCTCCCCCCCACAGAGTAAGCCCACCTACTTTGCTCCCTTTAAAAGGCTCTCCCAAAAATGGCTTCCCTGCTCCACCTACCCTCTTTGGAGCATCCTCCTTCTTCAGGGTATCAGTGGCAGAATTCAGATCACTGCACAGTGTTGGAAGTCAGGGGGCAGAGTTTCATCCCATGCTGTGAACTGCTTATCAGAAATCAGTGCTGGGCCTCCCTGGTGGCGCAGCGGTTGAGCGCTGCGCTGTGGAGCTGTCGGCAGCCCACGAAGCGAGTTCGACGCCTGGCCGGGGAGAGTCCCACATGGCGCAGCAGACCTCTCCTGCCTCGCCCGCTGCTCCCCTCAGCAGTGTGTTTCTGTCCATCTGCCTGTTCTGCTCCCCACTCTGTCTCTGGTGAACCCTCCTGCCGCCCCACGCCTCTGGCCTGTACCCCAGCTTGTATGTATAAATAAATAAACCTTTAAAAAAATAAAAGAAAGAAGTGCTGTTTCCACCCAGTTTGGCTACCTTGAGCACCCCAGGGTACAGGGCACCTCCAACACCTACTTAGTTTAACTGATTAGAGACCCAGTAAGATGGCTTAAACCCTAAAAATAGCTGGTTTTTTTTTTTTTCATTTTAAAACGAAATCCCAATTTCTTTTTATAGGATTGCTAGGGGTTTAAATAAAACTATGCAAAGCGCCTAACAAAGTCTGATAAAGATCACTCAATAAAGGTAGCTATTTCATCACTTCAAGACTACAATAATTTGCATAAGAATTTCAGTTTAACTTATTGCCATGAAAACCAAAAAATCTTAGCTAAATCATCTATGACTAATGACAATAACAAAAACTGATGTTTAATGAGTGATTACCATATGCCTAGACTTTCTGTAGATTATTTCATGTGATCTTGACAACACCCCTATCAGTAAGTTTCTTAGAGAAATCAAACTAAAAATAGGAGTATGTCCAAAAGTACTTTTCCAAGGAGCTGCAAAGCAACATGGGACTTATTTCTGGAATTACTAGTTCTAGACGACTAGTGAGAAGAGCGAGGTGGGCAAGAGGCAGTCATTTTCTTATTAAACAAGGAGTCTTCTCAAAGAGGAGCCTGATAAATCACCTAGCCACTACTTGTAGGACTCCTGGAACTTTGTGGGCTGCGGCAGGAGTGGCTTGAGCTAGTACTGTGAGGAAAAACAAAAAGGAAGCATTTTCTGTACCACTTTATATTAGGAGAAGTTTGGGCCTACTAGAGAATATAGGAATCCAATGTACAGAAAAAAATCCATTAAAAAAAAAAAGAAAGCAAAATCTACTAATCTCCTTATCTCTTTTCCAGGAGGAGGCAGAACTAAATCGGCATATCTTTTGTTTGCTGTACCTTCCCTAATAAACACCCTAACCAAAGTTTCCCTTTTCTTCCTCCAACCTCATTTTTTTTCTTAGCTAGGCTATTTAAGATGGTGCTAAAGTCACATGGGCCAGTTACTAAATCATGCTGGGTTTCTCTCATGTATACTGGAGGTATACATGTTATTATTAAACATATTTTTGTTTTTTTTTCCTCTTATCAGAAAAAGAAAGTCTAAAGGAGGGTTATCTGATGAAAGGAAGCCCCAGAAATAATCTCTTGGGATGCAGGTTTAGAGTTAGAAGTTCCGAGGGCAAAGAGTGGGGGATATAGGGAAGGGAAAATAAATATTCCCTGTGAAATCAGTTATTCTGATTGTGAACTTAAGTGTTTAGGGAGGAAAATTAAGGGATATTCATAAATACATATTTTAAAATCATTTTTAAATTCACAAAAGATGCACAAATCTTAAGTATAGAGCTTGATGAATTAGCACAAAATGAGCACACCCATGTAAATACCCTCAGGTCAAGAAAGAGCACATTACCATCTTTATAAATATTTACTACTCATAGATTTCACATGCTTAGTTTCTTAAATGATTTTGTGTTCTCCTAACATAGATACTTAAAGTGAAACATGGTCATTTAGAATGTTTTATATATTAAGTGAGAAAAGAGGACTTTTTAAAAAATAAGTTAAGGAAAACACTTAAAATCCATAAAGTCTCATAGAAGTGAGATATTAAAATCTGAATAAAATATAATTAAATATTGACATAAGGAATAATTTTATGTACCTCCCAAGTCCGATAAGACATTGAACATTAAGGTTTAGAGGGGAATCTTCACTAAAAAAAGGAATATCTTATCTTCCTTGCCAAAAGCCTTCAAGCAGTGAACACAGCCTTCAAGAAATACAGCATTTGGCACTATTTCAAGCACATGGTGTGTACAGCAAATATTTGTCAATAATAATGATGATAAGTTACCTTTTCCATAAATACATAGTGATCTCTGGTTTCCCTAAAGCAAAAGCCTATACAAAGAAAGATGACTTTTTATTTCTTCTGAAGATTCTGCTAAGAGCCTCAGGGGAGAGAATATTCTATGTGAATTAGTGATGATGTGTTTTATACACCAGCTGAAATGATTTCACCCTTCACCTCCTCCACCCCTCCCTGCAACCAAACACAGCTGTGAGATTTGCAGATGTGAAGGAGAGGATTAAAGAGGGAAGGAAAATAAGAGGCAAGATGATGAGGAACAGAAGTATGGGAGGGGAAAACAAATGCTGAGTTACAGCCATTCAGGAAAGATCCTTTACACTTTCCTTTGTTTAAGAAATTAATATGACAATTTAGCATAGCAATTAACCACACATTTTATTAGATCCAATTTTATGTATAACTTTTATTTTGATAGGTAATCATTTCTGCACTCAAGGACGTTCTCCACAGCAGTCACCTTGGGCTGGGGGGTGACCATTAAAACAGAAAATAAGGAAGTCATTTGTCAAACAGAAATGTCTTCTATTTTTTAAATATGATATCTTTAATGTTGAAAGTTTACAGAAGACAGAAGTTGACAGATGATGTGTAAATTGGACATTAAGTAATGAGTTTTATAATAGTTACCTATTTATGAGTGCTAATGCAAGCCTGGCCTATGAGACCCTGCTGTGCTACAAATACATTAATGATTTGTTTTGCCTAGATTTCTCAGTTGCCAGCAGAAATTGGGAAAGGATGAAGCATCTATTTCATAATGATGTTGAGAATTTGACCGTTTTGTAATGTCCTCAGCAATAAAAAAAGCATGATTTTAGCATTTACCTGTTGGAGTTAATGTATAAATACATGCAGAATTCATAGGATGTTCATTCTAGTCAGTACATTATAACTTAGCAACTTTGAGCTTGAGTTATTTGACTTATATGACAAATTGAATAGTTCTTTAGAGCAAATTTATAAGTATTTAAATTGTTCAAATAAATTCCTTAGGAATAAATGTCATATGGTACGAAGAACACTGAGATCTAGTTTCAGGGCACCACTAACCATTTGTATGATCTGGGGCACTTGATCTCTGGCCCTTAAATTTAGCTGGAGGTTAAGCTGATGGGTTTTGTAGTTAAATAGATCTGGTTCAAGGCCCTTATTAAACTTCTAGGAGCTTCAGTTTTTTCGCATCTGCAGAATGGTGCAACTAATAGTCATACATCATACATACTTCCTAGAAGATTGTTGTAAGGATTAAGTGGGACAGAGCATGTAAAATGTCCAGCACACAGTCAATACTCAATAAGTAGACTTGGAGTGTGTAGCTGTTGTTTCCTTTCCAGCTGTGAAATCTTAAGATTCTGTGCATGAGGGAGCTTCTGAAGCATCTGGCAGGTCCACATCCATTTGGGGATTTCAGGCTCCTGAGGGGTGGCACATAGTAACCAAGCTTGACTTCTTTTTTTTTTTCCTCAAAAAAATTTTTTTTAATTTTGGAGGAAAATGTAGAGAAAAGAGAGATTTAACAGAGATAAACTATATAGAAATATCTATTTTTTAAAAATAATTTATTTTTGTTATTCATATCTTTTACATTGTTGTGTGGTCCCCATGAGTTACCCATCACCTGTTCACCCGTGGAACCATCACCATAGTCCCCCGTGCTCCCCTCTTCCCCCTTGACTTCTGCGAAGACCTTTGGGCATGGATGTAATTTAGTTACACATTTATTGAAAACCCTGACATCCCTGAAAAGGGAAGGGGAGGAAATCTGCTACCCTGTCAGGAGGGGAAGACCTGGCACAGCCTTTCAAGAGTTGTTTGCTTGCCCTAAGGATCGGTGTTGACCTTGGGGTCATCAGAGTGGGACTAAGGAGCATGGCTGGGCCCTGGAAGGAGGACGATCAAAGGTAGAACGCCACATGAGGAAACTGAGACCCAGAGAGGCTTAAGTGGGATATCAAAAATTCAAACTCACATTTCCTGACCTGTAGTTCCATGCTTGTTCCTTCACACTTCTGCGTCTCTGATATAGAGCTGTGCAGATTCAGATAAATTAACTCCTTCCCATTTATGTATTTCTGATCTTTTACTTCGCTCCTAAAATGGGAATGAACAGTAACTTCCTCACCAGGTTTGCGTGAGGACTGAATCACATAATGTATAGAGTGCTCCTAGCAGTAGTAGCTATTATTTGTTGCTAGCAGATAGTCATAGTTGCCCTACTTCCTGGGGGATGCTAAATTCCTAGCATCAGATTTTTTTGATTCCTCCAATGAAACTCATGCTTTGAAAGATTTTGTATATCAAATTGCATATGTTGGTTAATAATGTTTTCTTTTGTTATTATCAAAGGCATTTAAGACTGCCAGTTGGGGCATCTGATCAGGAATTACATCAATACTGAATTTATTTAATTACAATAAAAGCAAAGAAACCTGATATTTAGAGATCCTCCTTCATTCTCATCTAAGTAAATACTTCCGTCATATCATTTGAAGGATTTAAAACATCTTGTTAATCTCCAGCTCTGTCTTTGCAGATTCTGGACATAGCTGTGCTCTCACTTTTCAATGAATAAGCCAAACATTATTGTAATCTGAGTGAGTTGACGTTTTGTGTGTGATCTAATTGAATTTTTGAATGTTACCATTTTTTCCATCACATCATGGGAAATTGGTGTGGGCCAGAAATAATAAAAATGAATTCATTAGGAATGAAACAGGATGATTTTTTAACATGCTACCAGAAGTTATTAACAGGCATAGCATTGTTTCATATACTACATTCTGATACTATATATTTTATTTATTGTCTTTAAAAGCCAAGTTCAATTATAATTTTTAATAATTTGTTTTTTTAATACTTCAGTCTTGTAATATTTTTTAATATCTGGGGAAAGGAAAATAAGTTTTTAGTATATAGAAACTAGATCTTTTTTTTAGCCAAATTTGACTATTAAGAGGGAAAATTTTAAAGCATATCAAAAACAAATTTATATAAACTCATATAATTTGAAATGATATGTTACATCGAGAAAAAGTCTTGAGTCCTTCAAATATTATTGGGTCAGGCAAAAATAATTTCATTGTGAGAGCATTTTCCTTCTCTGTGTGCAGTCTAAGTGCATATTTTGTGCACTTAGGAATAACTTTCCAAAGCTGTGTGAAGAATGTAGCAATAAAATCTAATAAGAATTATGGCTCATGACTTGAATGATGTCAGTACGCTTTTAATCCTCCCAAACATGAAAACGTTTTCTCCTTCTAAATAAGATCTCTTAACTCTTTATTTCTAAGGAAATAGTGGAAATCTGCAATTCCTTTGGCAAAGTACCAATTAAAGGAAAACATTTAATTTCATTTTTAGTAATGTATAGGCTTATTATTAAGATAATCACTTTAGAAAAGAAATATTTTCTAGACAATAATGTATTTACAAATATATTATTTTGTTTGATTTCCCCCCCATATACTATCATCAGAAGACCTCTGAATTTAGTGTTCCAGCAATAATCTTTTATTTTCTTTAAGTCAGTTGTTCTCAAACTTGAGTGTGAAGCAGTACCCTGGAAGGTGTATTAAAACACAGATTGCTGGAGCTCATTCTCAGAGTTTCTGATTCAGGAAATGTGGGTGGGCGTGAGAATTGCCATTTCTAATAGGCTCCCTGGTGATGCTGATGCTAGTCCAGGATCATTCTCAGATAACTACTTTAAACTATTTCAATCATCTCATCTTACAATTAAATTTGGCAGGATTTAAATATTGTGAGGCATGTCTGTCCCCTTGGTTTAGAAGAAGCCAAGGGCGAGTAAGTGAACTATTTGGTTATTTGATCACTCCAGATTTATTTCAAGTCAAAGAACTGCATATAGAAAAGCATGGTTGATGACAGTTTGATGCGTGAGGATGTCAGACTGTAGAATCTCTACGGGTAAGTGTGTGATTTCTTTAGTGACATCACATTTGCCTGCAGAGATTTTCCAGTCTGCCACTTGAAAGTTGTATGGAAAAAAGTTGTCTTCTCTATACAGTGATCTTTCCAGGACAGTTAGATTGTAAAACTGTAGCAATCCAAGGCTGAAAATGAGTCGGAAAAAGGAGCTATAGTTGGGCTCAGATAGGAGAGTGAGAAAGAATTCACCCTAATTTTCTCACAAGCCTCCATGGGAATGAAGGAAAATGGGGAAAGCAAAGTTTCCCCAAACCACAACCAATTTCATTTACAAATAGTGTAGCCTTATTGAAAGCCTTATGGTCATTCCAAGTAAACATCCTTGATTGTCAAGCTGTTTTATCTAAAGATTAGACATTGCAATTAGGCTTCTTAATGTCTTTCTTAATTTATATTTATGGCTAACTAATCAAAGAGAGATACGTAGAATGAGGAGGTATACTTCTTACTTTTTTTTGCCCCATCTCCCTTCTACCTCTAGGTAGAAGATGTTATATATATATGGACATATATATAACATCATATGCTGATAATTTTTGAAAGTGCTGGAATAAGGTATAATAAGCAATATTGACTTCAGAGGCTCAAGAATAATCTATGATTATTGTGATAGCATCAGTTCTATAATGTTGGTGTGTTTGTTCATTTGTCATTTTTTCCCCCTATTGTAAACTCTAAATTTATTTCAACATGTGATTACAGCAGGGACTTGGTGTATTTTGTTCTGACAGTATTTTAGCACAGAGAATAGATCCTGGCATATAACAGGTACCCATAATAGGTATTTACTGAATGGTCATTAGCCTCTTTAGGATTTTTTTTTTTTTTTTTGCAAATGCTTGTTTACCATTAGGAAGGCAACATACATAACATATATATACCAACTCACATATTTTAGTGACATTAGAGTGAATACATTTAATTTCAAATAAGATAAAAACATGGTTAAATGTGAAAAAATCATCATAGTAATAAAGAATATTACTATAACAAAATACATTATGATGGAACTTTTAAAAATAATTTTATTCTTGTCTAACGATGTTATGTTATGCCTTTCTGGCATGAATTCTTATTTCAGATGATGAGGTTTTTAGTTGTGGATTATGTCCAAATTTATGTAATAATGAATCACAAAATTAGATTTGATTGTGTTTACACAACATTGTGTCTTGATTATCTGTTAATCTGCCATATACACATTCTTTGACCTCAAGATGACTTTAAAAGCACCATCTCAATTGCATTCTGACATTTCCAGATAAACTATAAATACAAACTTAACATTAAATCTCTCACTAGTGTGAAGAGAATATAACAGGTGGTCCTGATCTGATGTGACTGGGGCTAAATAATGTGTTGAAATAATCAGAGCTAAGAAAGATAGGAAACATCTGGGTTTCAAAGGAGACAATTTCCATCCTTTTTTTACTGCATTTTAAATAGAGAGCTACATAACTCTGGGCAATGTAGAAAGGGGCCAGATAAGAACTCCATGATCCTCATTTTGTTCATTTAAGCTCCAAAAGGTGGAACTGGTATACTATGGTTATAGAAAAAAGATAATGCTTCTCATACCTTTTTTCTTTTCTTTTCTGACCATGCCCTTTTGTTTTATATGTACTTTTCATGTCTGGTTAATAGTATTGCTTTTTATTTTGAAGAAAAGTTGAACTTGTGAATAATGGAGTAGAATTGCCATATCCCTGACTGTTGATAATCTTGTTTCTTTGCTCCATGGGAAGGCATAGATGGAACAAAAATTTGAAACAACATCTTCATTTTGGCTCTATAGCCGGCCTCTTTAGAGACAACCAGCCTATACTACAGGGTTCCTGTTGTTTAGGCACTTACAAAGAAAGAGATATTGGATGTATAAACATTAACTGAGAAAAACAAATTAGTACAGATGAATTTATTAGACTATGCCTAGCAGAGATTAAAAACCTGAGAAAATGAATAGTGTGATTATATTCTGAAAGATCAAGAGGTCTAGATCTAGCCAATTGTTCTCAACCCTGACTTTACATCCAGAATTATCTTGAAATTTATGGAACAATCAGATTCCCAAGTCTCAATCTGAACCTACTCAACCTGTACTTCCAAGATGTGTATTTGAAAACTCTGTTTTTTTTTAATTAATAAACTTTACTCTTTAGAGAACCTTTAGTTTCACAGCAAAATTGAGTTCCCCTATACTCCCTATTCCCACATATACATAACCTTCCCCACCACAGACATCATGCACCAGAGTGATATATATATATATATATATCACTGATATATCAGATATATATATATCACCAGAGTGATATATATATATATATATATATATATATATATATATATATTATTGTTATTTATATCTTTTACATTTTGTATTCCCCTTGGGTAACACACCACCAATTCACCTGTGCTCCATCTCCATGGTCCCTTGTGTTCTTTTCTACTTCATTTTGTGCCCTACCCTCCCTCCCCCCACCCCCCCACCCCGAGTGTCTCTCTCCTATTTGGTGTCCTCATAGTCCTGTTATAAGTGAAACAATTCGATTTTTTTCTCTTTCTTTCTGGCTTATTTCACTGAGTATGATCCCCTCTAATTCCATCCATGCTGCTGCAAATTGCATGTGTTTATCTTCTTTGAATGCTGCATAGTATTCCATTGTGTATATGTACCGCATCTTCTTGATCCAGTCATCTATTTTTAGACATCTGGGTTGCTTCCATAACTTTGCTATTGTGAACAGTGCTGCACACATTAAAAATACAGGCAACAACAAACGCTGGAAAGGATGTGGAGAAAAAGGAACTCTTCTACACTGCTGGTGGGAATGTGAACTGGTCCAACCACTATGGAAACCTGTATGGTGATTCCTCAAACTGCTAAAAATGGAACTTCCATACGACCCAGCAATACCACTTTTGGGAATCTACCCAAAGGACACAAAAACACTAATTCAAAAGGATACATGCACCCATATGTTCATTGTGGCACTGTTCACAATAGCAAAGATATGGAAGCAACCCAGATGTCCAAAAATAGATGATTGGATCAAGAAGATGTGGTACATATACACAATGGAATACTATTCAACATTCAAAGTGATATATTTATTATATTTGTTTTAATCAATGAAACCACATAGATACATCATTATTACTCAAAGTCCATAGATTATTTTTTTCTTTTTAAAGATTTTATTTATGTTTGCATAGAAGAACTGGGGTGCAGGCCATAGGTGTGTGGGGTGGGGTGGTGGTGGTGAGAGGATTCACCAGAGACAGAGTGGGGAGACTGAAATACACTGCTGAGGGGAGCAGCAGGAGAATCAGGAGAGGTGTGCTGCACCATGTGGGTTAGCTCCCTAGCCAGGGATCAAACTCAGTCCAGAGCAGTGACAGCACTGAGATTTAACCCTTAGGCCACAGGGGAGCCCCTCAATGTCCAAAATTTAAATTAGGGTCACACTTTTTATTCTGTGGGTTTTGACAAATGTATAATGACATGTAACCACCATTGTAGTTTATACAGACTAGTTTGTCCTAAAATTTTCCTGAGCTCCACTTGTTCACCCCTCTTTCTCCCTGAACCCCTGATCTTATTTTACTGTCTCTATAGTTTTGCATTTCCACAGAGTCATAAGGTTGCAATCATATGGTGTGTAGCCACTTCACAACTTCTTTCACTTAGTAATATGTTTTTACATTTCTTCCATGTCTTTTCATGGTTTGGTAGTTCATTTCTTTTTTGGTATTGAATAATATCCCACTGGATGTAACACAGACTATTCACTCGCTGAAGATCATTATGGTACTTCCAGTTTTGGCATTTAAGAATAAAGTTATTATAATTATCCATGTGCAGGTTTCATGTAAGGAAAATTTTTAATTCATTTGGGTAAATAAGCAGTTTGATTCTGGTCATATATTTAGTTTTTAAAGAAACTGTGAAATAGTCTTCTTATCAGAATTTGATTGTCAAGTGTTTCGGATTCTGACCATTTTAAAAGGTGTGTAGTGGTTTCGCCATTTTAACCTGCATGTCCCTAATGACATGTGGTGTTGAACATCTTTTCATGTGCTTCCTTGTGATCTGTAGATCTTCTTTCATGGATTGTGCCTTTGGTGTCATATCTAAAGAGTACATCACCATGTCCAATGTCACCTAAGTTTTTTCCTATGTTTCCTTCTACAAGTTTTATAGTTAGGAATTTTAACAGGTCTATGACCCATGTTGAGTTAATTTTTGTGACAGGTACAAGATCTCTTTCTAGTTTATTTTTTTTTTGCATATGCATGTCCAGCTGTCCCATTATTATTTATGGAAAAGACTATTTTTGCTACATTGTATTATCTTTGTTTGGCCTTTGTCAAAGATCAGTTGATTATGTTTATATAAATCTGTTTATGCACTCTCTGTTATATTTTTCTATTTTTTTCACCAGTATCATACTGTCTTATATTTGGGTAGTGTCAGTTCTCTGACTTTGTTTTCCTTCAATATTAAATTGACTTTTCTGGGTCTTTTGTTCTCCATATAAACTTTAGATTCTATTTGTTAATATCCACAAAATAACTTTCTGGGATTTTGATTGGACTTATATTAAATCTATAGGTAATGTTGAGCATAACTGACATGTTGACAATATTGAGTATTTCTTCCCGTGAGCACGGAATCGCTCTCCATTTATTTAAGTTTCTCTGAAAATTTTCTTTGAATTTTGTCATTTTCCTCATAGTTCTTGTACATCTTTGGTTAAATTTATACCTAAATATTTCACTTTTTGAGGGGTGTGTTTTTAATTTCAAAATCCATTTGTTCACCACTGATATTTAGGAAAGTGATTGACTTTGCATATTAACCTTCAAATTTGCTTTAATTATTTACTAGTTCCAGGTGTTATTTTGTCAATTCTTTCAGCTTTATATATAGATAATCATATATTTAAATAAGACAGTTTTATTTCTTCCATCCCGACTGTATAATTTTACTTCCTTGTCTTATTTCATTAGCTAGAACTTCCAGTGCAATGTTAAAAAGAGTGCCGAGAGGATACCTTCTTTCCTTGTTTATAGTCTTAGTAAGAAATTTTCAAGTTTCTCATCATTAAGTATGATACTAGCTCTAGATATTTTATAGATCTTTTTAGTAGAGTTGAGGAAGTTTTCCTTCTACTAGTGGGCTGATAGATTTTATCATAGATACAGATTTTGTCAAATGGTTTTCTGCTTCAATTGATAATAATATGGTATTTTTTTAAATCTGTTGATAAGATAGATTACTAATTGATTTTCCAAATGTTGAACCAGCCACGCATTCCAGGGATAAATTCCACTTAGTCCTGATATATAATTCTTTTTATGCATTATCATTTGATTTATTAGTATTTTGACGAGGATTTTTACATATATTCATAAGAGATATTGCTTTATTTCCTTGCAAGTCTGTGTCTGATTTTGGTATGAGGGAAATGTTGGTCTCATCAATGAGTGAGGAAGTATTTCTTTCCCTTTTATTTCTGGAAGTAGTAGAGAATTGGTATAATTATGTCCATAAATATTTCATAGAATTTACTGTGAAACTTATCTGTTTGGAAGGTTGTTCATTTTAGTTTCTTAACTAGATACAGTTCTTAAATTTTAGTTTCTTAACAAGATATAGTCCATTCAGATTGTAAATGTCATCTTGTGTGAGTTTTGGAATATTATATCTTTTAAGAATTGGTCCATTTTATCTAGATTATCAAATTTGTGGGCATAAAGCTGTTCATAAAATTCCTTTATTATCCTTTCCATGTTCATGTATCTGTAATTATGTCCCGTCTTCAATTTCTGATATTAATAATTGTGTCTTTTATTTTCTTATCCTTGCTACTTTCAGATAACACTATACCATATCCCAGATAGTGTAAGCAGTTTATATTAAAGTATTCTGAATTCTTCTGTACTATCCCTTGGATCACTGTCTTAATTCATTTCACTTACACATAAGCACATGTATCTATTATATGCATACATAAACACATATTATAATGCATAATAGATATACATGTATGTTTATGTGTGATATATTGATATGTATCATAAAGAACTTGAAAATTGCAATAATAAAATAGCAAAATATACACAATTTAATACATTTTTGCTATTATTATTTTGAATAACTTATCTGCTAGAACAATTAAGAATGCGAAAATAAAAAAGTTTTATTTGTCTCCATTGATCCATTTTCTGATTCTCCTCTATGTTTAGAGTCTATTTCTGGCATTATTATTTTTCTTTCTGAAGAACTTTTAGTATTTCTTGCAAAAGAGGTTACTGCCAATAAGTTTTCTCTATTGTTCTTTGTCTAAGAATTTCTCATTTCTTTTACCATTCTGAAGGTTAATTTCACAGGGTACAGAATTCCAGGTTGGTGGGTTTATTTTTTCTTTCAATGATTTGTGTATTTCACTTTCCTCTATTCTTGCTTACATGATTTCAAGAAGAAACCTAATGTAATTATTATCCTTGTCCCTTATGCAGGCAAGATTTTTTTTTCTTCTGATTTTTATAAACATTGATTTTCCGAACTTTGCCTCTGATATGCATACATGTAGCTTTTTTTTTTTAATCCTCTTTGTTATTCTCTGAGCTTCCTGGAACTGTGATTTAGTGTCCAATATTAATTTGGGGGAAATTCTCAGTTATTATTGGCTCAAATTTTGCTTCAGTTCCTTTCTACTACAACTGGTATTACCATTACACATATGTCATACATTTGTAGTTATCTCACAGTTCTTGGCTTTTAAAAATTTCAGTCTTTTCCCATTTTTTCCCTATGATCTATTATCTATTGTCCTCAAGCTCAGGGGTTCTTTCTTCTGCTATGCTCTGTCTACTTCTGAACCTACCAAGGCAAAATTAATTTCTTTTACATTGTTTTTGATTGCTAACATTTCTTCTTAATTCTCAAAATTTCATCTACTTGGCTATATTAGCCATCTGCTCTTGCATATTGTCTATTTTTTCCAGTAAGCCTTTTTCAGAGGTTTTTTTTAAATCCCTGTATGTTAATTCTAACATTTTTGGCATATCTGACTCTGAATCTCAAACTGTGTTTTCTTGACTTCAGTATGTCTTAATATGTTTTGTTAAAAGGTGAACATTATGTATTGGGTAAAAGGAGCTGTGGTAAATAGGCCTCTAGTAGTGTGGTGGTAGGTGAAGGGGAGAGGAAGTGCTCTGTAATCCTATGGTTTGGTGTCAGCCTTTTGGTAACCCTGAGTCCTTGAATAGTGAACTTCACCATTACTTCTCAGTTTCCACATTTAGGTGGGCACAGTGACTAGAGGATCTAGAGTTGGGTATTTCCCTTTCCCCAAGTTGCTGGGTTCAGATAAAACCTTGCTATGTTAGTCAATGGTAAAATAGCTTCACCAAAGGGACAGCTTTGTTAAGAAGCTCTGGCATATTTCAAAATGGTTCTTTTCTGCTGCTGGAAGCATAAAGAGATTTCTCTCCCATATATTCTTGGAGATATTTTTTAACTCTCAGACTTTTCATGCTGAGGTTCCAGCAATTCATCAATTGTAATTTAGGTTTTCCTACCTTGGCATTGGTTCCCATGGAGTTTTCTACTCATGGATGTCTTTTCCAGTAAGTAATTCGCTTCTCTGCTGACTCTGAATTGTTGATTTTTCAGTTTACTCAGCTTTTTACTTGCTGTAGGATGGAGCAGTGACTTTCAAGTGTCTTAATGTGCTTAATGACATGTAAGAAAATCAAGTCTCTTGATTTGCAAGGTGAGTCTGATGGGTTGTGTTTAGAATTCAATAGCTTTTAAAACTTTAAAAAGCAATGGCGGGCCACCCTGGTGGCACAGTGGTTAAGCGCTGCGCTGTGGAGCTGTCGCCAGTGGCGACGCGAGTTTGATGCCTGGCGGGGGAGATTCCCACGTGGTGTCGCAGACCTCTCCTGCTTTGCCCGCTGCTCCCCTCAGCAGTGTATTTCCGTCATCTGCCTGTTCTGCTTCCCGCTCTGTCTCTGGTGAACCCTCTCACCTGTGAACCGCCCTGGTGAACCGCCCCCACCTCTGGCCTGTGCCCCAGCTTTTATGTATAAATAAATAAATCTTAAAAAAAAAAAAAAGCAATGGCATGTTGATTCGGGGAAAAGTTGTTTATTTATAAAAATATATAAAATATAAAATTGGTGAAGGTAGAGCTGTTGTGGTTGGTGTGTTTGTTGGTAAGGTAGGGACCCAGAAATTGATTCTCTCAGATTCTTCCCTGATGGCACCCCAAACTCGGCACAATCTCTCATTTGTCTGTCATACTGGTTTTCCAGCAATGGTAAGCCAATAATCACTAAAAGTTCTAAGAGTGGGTATATGTGCATGTATCTGAGTGGCCAATCAAGGCAAGGAGGGACAGCACCCAAAGAAGCAATGACTTCAGATATGTGCCCTGTAATTGCCATAGGAAAGGGAAGGGATAGGGAGGGTGTTGCAATCTGATGCCCAAAAGACCATTTTGTATCTTGCCTCCTTTAACACTTTGGAATAGGGTGTTATTTCGTTAAGCCGGCCTAAGGGGTTGTTTGAAAGGTGGAGGATTGCCCTGGTGATAAACAAATATAAGAAATAAACTTCCAGTGGGGCTGGGTTGCCTGCTGACTGTGATTTCCTGATGATCTATAACAATGGTTATTCAGTAACAGCTGGTGCATGTCTCCTTCAGACAAAGCCACTGGGGAAGCAGAGGCACTGGGACTGGTGAACCAGAACCGTTTCCTTGGTAACAGTTAACTAGCACGTGTTTTATTGTTTCCAACTGCTTTTCCTGGGGTATTTGCAGGTGGTGGAAGATGCTTTCTTAAAGAGGGGTCATAACCTCATGAACTTTCAGATGTTGCAACAAATTGGGGAACAAAACATTTTTTTTTCTTTCAAATATATTAAGTAAATTTTATTACATAGCATTTTCAAGACAGATGCAGTCCAAAGTTTTTCGATTTTGCCATTATTTCCAGATGTTATCAATTTTAAAGTTAGAGTTCCCTTTTATGATCAGGATCTATAGAAACTAATAAGAGTGATGTGTATGGCAGCAGAATGTATTTTGGCCTTTTGTGGGGGTGTATTCTGGTTTCAGTTTTGGCTATAAAATATGAGATCAAACCATAAAATTTGAGTATATTTTTAATCAGCCTTTTAATAGTTTGATTATTTTGCTTTTTAGTTTCTTTCAATGCCTGTTTTTCAACTTTTCTGGGAGTTTTCTTTCTTGTTTTTAATGCATCAAAAAATTTATAGTGTTGCTATAAAATACAAGGCTAAATAAGATAAATCTTGATCATATTAGATTTTCCTTCTGTATTTACTTGACGTATTTTTCAAAGGCTCAGCTAATTTCCAGATGGATAGCTCCCTCTTCTGTCTAGTTTGCAGAATTCACATCTTTTCAAACCACAGATGGAAGACATGGTATGAATCATACGATTCTCTAACTTGGCTGAAAGATGAATATATTTATTCTCTGTAGAGTAGTAAATTCATGAATTGGAATATGGAGAATGCTTCCATTTAATAATTGGTTTAAAATAAAATCATCAATTCTGTTGTAATTGCTGACTAAAAGTAAATGAAAACCTTTTTTAAATTAATATTTTATCTCCAGACATCCCTGAAAAAATGCAGACCTGTTCAATCACTTGTCCGTGCTCACTTTGAAATACTTGGACCTTGGCTAAATAAGCATTTGCCACTTGATTCACACAGAATTTAAAGAGCACTGCACCCCAAGTCTTTTTTAAGCTGGATTTGCAAGACCTTTTCTGGTGTTTTTCATGAGTTTCCAAGCATGCTCCTACTTAGAAATTAGACCAGTAGCCCTCAAATGCTCTTTACCAGATCTTAGAATTTCGTAGACTTTGAAACACTTATTTTAAAAATGTCATTCATTGGGGTAGGCATTTGTAAGTTCCATCTGAAAGAGAAATTATATTTAACTTCACATTGGCACCATGTTATTGTACCTGCTGGTACCATGTCATTGTAGTTTCATTAGAGGAGTTTAAAGAGCAATGTGAATAAAGTGAAATGAGAATCAGGAAATTATTCACTATCAAAATTTGAAGACCTAAGCATACCTTTGAAAATTTAAAAATTACTGCCTTATCTTCAAGTTGGTGGAAATCAATTACTATCCATCAGTAAATCTCATTTGAAATGTGGGATTGTTGAAAACACAGACCATGGCAAACCCAATTCACCTGTCTTTCATAGACAGAGCACTGAACCCAGAGAGGGAAGATGTCTTGTTTGGTAGTGACAGAAATGTTTTGTGTCTGGCTCCTATTTGAGTACTCTTTCATTCAGGCCACAAGGCCACATCCTTTGCAATGGTCAAAGAGTTCTTCACCTCTTGGTTGTGTTCCCATAAATATGAATTCTATGCTTCTTTCCTCCTCTAAATATGCAGATGCTAATCACCCATTTCCCAGATCCCAATGACTTACTATCTGATTGATGCTGAACTAGTTAACCAACTTCCCTGTGATTCAGTTTTTCCTTCTATAAAATGGGGATAATAGTCTGTCTCATGTAAAGTTAGCAATGATGTGCATTGCATAGTGCCTGAAACCTGGTCAGTGCTTGATAACACTGGCTATTGTTTTTGTTGTTGTAATTTTCTGTCATTCTTTCTCCATGTATGTGGTGACAACCTTTGCCCTGTAGCATGCAATAATCACATTCTAAAACAATTGAAAGTTGTACCCCTCATGTTCTTAACAGTATTTAGATACAATAGCCAAAATGTAGAAGCAACTCATGAATCCACCCAGGGATGATGGATAAATAAAGTGCGATATATACACGCAATGGAAAACTATTCAGCCTTAAAAGGGAAGGAAATTCTGATACAATACAGATGAAACTTAACATTATGTTAAGTGAAATAAGCCAGTAATGAAAAGGCAAATATCATATGATTCCACTTATATGAGGTAGCTAGAGTTGTCAAATACATAGAGACAAAGTAGAATGGTGGTTGGCAGGAGCTTGAGGGAGGAGAGAATGGGGAGTTGTTTAATGAGTATAGAATTTCAGTTTTGCAAGATGAAAGACTTCTGGAGATCGGTTGCACAACAATGTGAATGTACTTACTACTACTGAAGTGTATACTTAAAAGTGGTTAAGGAGGTAAATTGTGTACTTTACCAAAACTAAAACTTTTTGAAAAGTGAAGAGAAAAGCAACTGATGTGTCTAGTGCAATTAAAGCATATTGTCTATAATAGGTAACCCTAGGCATTTTGACTTCTTGGTTGCACAGATCTGGACCAGTGCTGAGTTAGAACCAAGATAGTTTTGGTCGACGGTTAAGTGTGATAGTAGTTCTCAAACAGAATATCTATTCTAGTTTTGCACCTTTCTCTAGGATTGTTGACTTCCTGCCAAAGGTAGACTTGATTTCCAGGGACTTATAGTTTATAGAGTCATATGAAATTACCTAAGTGTACTTTTCCTACAGACACATAAAGAATTCCCACAGAGATTCTTCAAAAAGTTCATAATCATGAAAGCAAATTGGATTTTGCAAGTTTACCACTAACAAAACATTCTTTAAGTTGATGCTGGAGACTTTTAGAAATAAACTTAGAAACTACTTTTTTGAATGAAAGGAAAAAATAAGTTCATCCTGGTTTAGGATTTTTTTCAGATTACTGTTTACTTGTCATTATTCTCTACAAAGATGATTAAAACACACATTATTCAGGATAAAAAGTGAACACAACTGGAAAAGGATTTATGCAAAATTGGCATTTGATAATTTGATAATAATCTAATATAAAAATTATATCCCTTTTATTTCAATTCAAGACTTCCTTTCATACAATATTTAAACATTTTAATTGTAATTCAATAACATTTACTGAATATCTGTGGTGAATTTATAGTGAAAGCCCTGTATCTCAGAGGAGAGACTGCTGGGTTACAGTAAAAAAATTTTTTTGAAAAAAAATTGTTTTTTGAAAAAATTGTTTTGAAAGAACGTTAATCAAAAAATGTTTAATGTTGAAAGTAATGAAATATACTGGAATAATAATAAATAGTTATCTTTCCAAAGAACATTTCCATAGGACCATGGAACTTATGTAAACAAATATTTGCAGTGGAAAATTCTTCACCTATATTTCAGACATGCTGGTAGGGAACAATCCAACACTGGTGGATGTGTCTGTTCAAACTAGTGTCAAACCAAGAGACAAGATTTACACTTTTTTTTATCACTTTGTCAAAAATAGCGAGGAAAGTGCTTAGTAACAGGACAGGAGTAAAGTGTGCGTAATTCGGTCACTTTGAAAATGCCACATTTTAATTTTACTTGGTCCTTTTGAAATAACAATCAGGTGTTTTGCTTTAAAAATAAATCAAAACTGAAATACAATTATTGACTTATTCAGGGGTACTAGCACAATTATAATTTCAGCATCATCTTAATTAAATGCCTGGTATAATGAACTCACTTATAGGCCTTTTGAAAAAGAATCCTAAGAGGTAAAACACAAATTTGAAATCACAAAATAAGTATAAAGGAAAACATCAGACTTACCAAGAAAAGCAGCTGTAACAGCACAAGGCATAAAGTTAATTTTGATGACATATTTCAGTTCTCTATCTTTCAGCATCAGGTACTTTCTCTGACCAACTGAAGGCTCTAGACAGATGTGGAAAAAAAAAGGAAGGGAGGTTGGTTTTAATCTTAAAAACTGTGAAAGGTCACATCTAAACACATCAATGTATTTCATAATAGAACCATTTTCCTTTTCACTTTCAATATTTCAAGCTGAATAAGTTCCCACCACCCCTAAAGAGTCTTAGTACAAACATTTCACCCTATGTGAGGGAGAAACATCATTAAGTTCATTTTGAAAGGTTCACATTTAGCTTTTACCCAAAAGTTGAGCCTTTTGGTGCCTATTGAATCCTTTTCAAGTTGCAAAACCTTAGAGAGAAACTAAAGAGAAAGCGATCAGATCTTGGCCTACCTCTTTCAGCCCTTGAGAATTCCCTTTCCAAGTAGTTTCTTAAATAGTGAGGCTGCATCAGAACCCTCAGTTCTTCTCCTTGAAAGTTATTAAATCAGCAGAAAGACCAACAATAATGGCACATGAAACCTAAGTTTTGTATAGGAAACAGACAGGCAGTCTACACTTTGTTATTCACTTGATAGACAGAGCCATTTTGACAGCCCTAACCTTGGAAACCACAGGTCCTGCTGGGCACAGCAGGAGTCAAACGCTGAGTACCATCTGTCAAAGCTTTATTTCCCCCTCCTTCTTATCCACCTCTCTGCTATAAGATGCTAAGGAGAGGGCTGAACTACAGTTAACTTGTGACACTAATGTCGGGGTAAGAAATTCACTCTGCAATCTACCAAATTTGAACTGACTTAGGTATTCTACATCCTTTCCTAATGTTATCAACAGAAAAAAGTGTAGTTTGAGGAATTCCATAATTACATGTCAAACAACTGTTGTCACAAAATAAGGAAATTGTCCCTATTTTCCTTAGTCAGGTGTTTTTGCCAACTCCGTAGTTAAAATAATAACTGGTTTGAAAAGTCCTCAACTCTGAGGATTCTTTTGTTTCTTAATGTAGTTTAAACATACATAAAAACAGTATATTCACTTTCCAAAAACAGAAACTTAATGAGCTAAAGTCTTGCTTTCTAAAAAGAATTCTCATTCAGAACACAGATTCTCTTTCCCTATCTCTAGCATATTCAGTGCTAAAAATTAACAAGCCTAATCATAATTAAATCAATTATATCAATTGATACTAAAAAGGAGTTAGAAATGACATCTTTAAGTGCTATCAAAATGCTACATATTTTTGAAGTACAAATTTATTTTGCATTCCACTTTAAGATTTTTTTATACTTATTGGATAACTTTAGGTATCTACTTAAAATCTTTATATTTAGAATACCATTTCTAGCACAGATAGTTTGTTAAGAAATTTAGGGAAAGCTTCCATAAACACAGAATCATGAAAGAAGTTTAAAATTTAAAAGTTGAAGAAAGTTCATTTTTAGCAGAATTATTCTAAGTTTTTTAATTCTCAGTTAAATTTTGTGCTTTTTCCCAACTTAGTCTTTGTTTTACCTACTCTTCTTCCAATTTTCCCAAATGTTGAAAAATTGTTTAGATATTATGTGTCATGAGAATGATCCTATATATACTAGATATATTGTAACTCGTTGTTTAATGGATAATTACATTGTCAAAAAGACGTGAGGAAGTATTTTAATTAGTGATAATTTTTTACAGAAATGTGTATTATTAACATTTTGCTGAATGTGTCATATATATAAATTTTGCAGATATGAGATCCCTTCCATATAAATGATTTACGTAAAACATGTTTAATAAATTACATACCCCAGAAGGTGATTTTGTTGTTTAAAGTGACCAAGGAGTGATTTATTTTGACTGCCAAAGCTAAATAATAACAAATAATTTCTAAAATTACAAGATTGGATTTTTGTGTATCAGTTTTGCAAAACATCCCTGTCATACAGTGTATTTTTTTGAAGTAGGCATGGATGCATGTGAAGGGAGTTTGAGTGGGTTATATTTGAGTTGGGACTTTGCCCTTTGGCTGGCTTCCCTCACCTGCCCTTTTTCCTAAGAGGGGCTCATCTCATTTAGAGGCTGAGGGAGGAAGTTGCCTTTGCTGGCAGACAGAGTCCTGGCTCTGTAAACACCTCTTCCACCAATGTGTTAATGCCTAAAATCCTTTCTCCAGGGGGCAGGAAACAACTTTCACCACATTGAGAGAAAAGATTCAAAGGCAAATGCCCCAAGGGAAAGGGAGCACGTGGACTTAAATTAATCTTGCTGACAGTTATTCTGAGAGCAAAGAAAAGCAGAGGAGAGCAGTGGGAGGCCCCTCCAGATGGAAGAGGGTGAGCTCAGGGGGCAGGCTCAGGATTCATCAGGGTTTCACCTAAAGAGGGCAGGTTAAGTTCATAGAGTAACCTAATTTTGCACTGCATGTGTACCTTTCTCAGTCTGACTGTTGTTAGTTGTCGGAATTTTAGAATTTCAGATGTGGGGCAATATTAAGGTCATTTCCTGTAACCCTTCACTTTTAGAGATGCAGAAAATGAGATCCAAGCAAGTCTATTCTGTGTTTTATCCAAACCTTAGTTACAAACACAAAAAGGCCATGTTCTATTGGAAATCGTGTTTAAATTCTTCCAGAGAATTTTTCCTTAAAGATTTATTTATTTATGCATACAAGCTGGGGTACAGGCCAGAGGCTTGGGGCGGCGGGAGGGTTCACCAGAGACAGAGTGGGGAGCAGAACAGGCAGATCAACGGAAATACACTGCCGAGGGGAGCAGTGGGCGAGGCAGGAGAGGTCTGCTGAGCCATGTGGGAATCTCCCGGCTGGGCGTCGAACTTGCCGTCGCTGCTGCCAACAGCTCCACAGCACAGTGTCTAACTGCTGCGCCACCAAGGAGGCCCTCTTCCAGAGAATTTAACTTAATATTTTTTTCTATAGTTTGTCAGTAACAATTATGCCACATGTTTTATATTTTATGTATATGTTTGCAAAATATTTACAAATAGGGTAGAGGCAGGTGTTTACGTTTATGCTCTAATTTAGAGTTTGCAAAATCCCTTTTTTGCATTGATGTTCTCACTTTATTTGGCATAATAAGTTTTTTTTTTTTCAAGGGGGGGAAGAATTCTTATGTTACTTGTTACATCTGCAGTCAATTCTCAGCTACTGCATTTATTGAGTATCTGTTAGTTACACAGCTCTGGGAAGGCGGGGATAATATTCACTCAGTCATTTAACAAGGATTTATCGAGACCCTATTTTGTGTTAGAATTCGAGAGACTAAAAAACAAAACCCTGCATTCAAGAAAGGGTACATTTTAGCAAGCAGGGTGATGATGACATATAGAGACACTGATTACAGAATTGTTCCAATATTGTAAAGTTATAAATGTTGTAAGTAGCTTGATGGAGAGAGACATGAAACTATGAGTAGATACCATGGGGGTAGTTACCTGTCCTGTGAGCCAGGTCTGCCTGACTCTCTGAGGAAGTTGTCACTGAGCTGAGGCATGTTGGGAAAGGGCAGAGAGGAGAGGTATACTCAGGCAGAGAGAACATGTACCAAGCCATAAGGCACACCAGTCACTGTGAGGACCTGAAAGAAAGCTGGTGTGAAGGCAGCTTGGAACGAGAGGGGAAGAGTGTCAGGGAGGGTCTGACCGCACAGGGCTTTGGGTAATTGAGCTTTATCCTAAAAACAACCAGAAGCAAGTGGATTATTTGAAGCTACATAGAAGTGTATGGACATGATTAGATTTGGTTTTGAGGAAATCATGTTGGCAACAATGTAGGGAAATGATTGGCTGGGCAAGAGTGGAACCTTGGCTGGGAAGACCTGACTGGCATATTGGGCGAGAGTAACCAACACTTGTTCCCATTGTACAGATGGGGTAGCTGAGGCCCAAGAAATGATGTAATTATGCACAGATACCACGTCACCTGTCCCTAGGCTAGGTATTACTAGCAGAACTGTCCCACCTAGGGACAGTTTCTGTTGCTTGGTATGTGTGCACTGAAAATACTAATGCTTCAGTGTGACAGAGGATGCCACCTGAGTCTGTGCATTTCTACATGGTGGACTATCAGGGCCACATAGTCAGGGAGCTATTTCTGTCCCCATCTTGACAGGAAAATGGTGAGTTTCCCCAGTTATATTTCTTGTTCTCTTTGTAGCATTTATATAGAATCTTACAGGTTAGCATGTCAGTGTTTTGTTTGATCCTCATAAGAAACTTGAAAGGTAGGTATTATTTTTGTCTCTATTGCACAGAAGAAGAAGCTGAGGGCCAAAGGGCTAAGTGCTGTGTTCTGATTTCTTCAGCTGTAGAATGGGAACGATTACTGTTTCTGATCTCAGAGGAGTTAATGATCAGTGCTGAAAAGAACTTTGGCACAGAGTGCTCAGTAATCATTTTTGTAATTATCATTCATGGAATTCAGAGCCAGATAAAGATAATTTATAGTAATTATATTTATACTAACTATATAATTACTATATTTTCATTTCCTTTTTATAATGCTTATTTTCATTTAAAGAAACAATGAAAGTAATAACTATTAAAAGTTTGAAAAACAATCACTGATACCTGTCTATCTTGATAGAATATGATAGATTTCACAAATTTTTCTTCTAGATGTATACTTATCTCTACATAGCAAGAATCACAATGTACCATAATTTTATAACCTGGAAGACTAAGAGTTGGGAGTTCTGAGTTTGTGTATAGCTGCCGCTGATCAGCTACTGTTTGACCTCGGTCGTCTCAGTGAAAACACAGATTCATTGCTTCTTGCCCATATCTTCTGGGGAGTTTGAGGCTTAGATCATGCATCCAGGCACTCTTGTGGCAGTGTAAATCACTGCACTGGTTTAGGGTAACATCTTGTTGTCTGGGTCCTGAGCACTGATCTGTTCTGGAAGCTATAATATTGTCCTTCTTAGACTTGAATCTGCCAATGGGGACCTTGTTGAATTCTGTTTCAGTAGTTCTGGGATAGAGCTGTGATTTTATGTTTCTAACAAGCTCCCAGGTGATGTCCCGTGATGCTACTGCTGGTCCATGGACCACACTTTGAGAAACAGACCAGTCACTCTGACTGGTCATTTATTCATACAGGTAACTGTCTTCGCAGTACAGAGTATCTTGCCCATGGAGTGATTTTCTTAAGTGGAATAGGATAAGAATTCATAGAAGTTGGTCAGAATCTACTAAAGTAAGGTCTAGTATGTTAGTAGAATGTGAATATTCACAAGTTGTGGAGGAAGTGTTATCCGATCTGTTTCCTTTTGAATGAGAGAGATTGCCTGAACCTAGGAATGTCCCCTTTCCTGAATTGTGGCAGGAAGTGGAACACATTTGTGGAGTAAACTGCCACCTGGAATAATGGTATAATATGGAAAGGTCCTAACCTTCTATTGTTATAATTTCCTTATGTGAACACAAAGCAAAGAAGAACCCTTTTCATCCTTGTTTTATATCATCAGATATTCCACCAAAGTTCTTTTAAAAATTGATCAAGAAAATTTTCCAGCAACAACTTAGAAGCCTTAGTGCATTGTTACAAATCTTTCCAAACATCTGCTGCATGAAAGGAAGCAAAATACTGCAATGACCCAGGGCAAGAGGGCATCTCCAAAGTGGGATGTCCCAGCGTTGTTCTGCAGAGGCCCTTTCTCTGCACGCAGGCTGCCCTGGGAGGCTCCGGCACCTGTTCTTAACACATTCCTGCTGGCTTCTGTTGTTTGCAGTTGCTGTCAAAAGCATCCCAGGAGAGGGCTGGGACAAGCCTTGTCAGGGAACAAGAAAAGCCTGGAGTGTGGCAGTTGGCTTCACAAATGTAAGGATGTTCGCAGTCCCAGTAGGGATTCTCATTTCTCTTTTCACATAACCAAAAGCCTCATGTCAAAAGGAAATCCTTTGAATTTAGGTACTGTGGTAAACAATGGTCTTTGAAACTCAGGTGACATGAATAAGCCCAGTTTCATATTTCTAAAACTGAAATGCTCTGAGCAGGACTCGAAGTACACAGCCATCTGACCTCGTAGAGTTACTGCGTATACTGTATACATATATACTGAACGGCACACATTCGAGAAGCAAGAACAAGTTTTGAGTTCGGAGCACAGGAAAAGTAGTCCGTCTGTGCATTAGGCTTGAATTTTAAAAGATTAGTATGGCTCATATGGATGTGTTTTAACTTTTATTTTTCCTCTTAATTATCAAGTTGCAATTCCACCAAGAACTCCCGGGTAGAATTGCTCAGTTACTTCATTCAACTTGATAGTGCAGTTGACTCTGCCCTTAAAGTCCTGATAAGCATTTTAAAATGTATAAACAGTTTTTGGTATAATAAAGATATCATTTTCAGCATCTGTATTGTGTACTTATATGCAGTGGGGAGTAACATTCTTTTGTGTCAAATTTAAAGTATTTCTTTCTGTTCATTAATCATCAAAGTCTCCACTTAAAATTGAAAATACAGAAAATAGTTTCTGAAATACAGAGAACAATTTTTCCGGGGGATGCTGAGCCTGCAGATCTTAATGTGATTAAAAGTTAAGAGTGAAAAATACATAATCACCATGGGGTTCTGAATTTTCTTCACTCAAAATATTAATGTGATTGACTTAAATTTTGATTGTGATAGAAGATCTTAGAGCTACTCAGGTTCTTGGATTCTGTTAAAATCTAAGTAGCAGGAAAACAATATATGTTTGTTTTATTTGATGGTTAATAATTTATGTTTAGGAACTATATTCATAGCGAATCTGCTTTAAGCAGGCAGCAGAAGGTCTGTCTTTGAAATGTTCTTTCCTTTTAGACTCAGTATAATGATTGGTTTTTAGTTGAACTGATATTTAATTCCTTTGGTCCACTTGAGATTTTATTCAACTTGATAGTTGAATAAAACTTGATATCAAGTTGAATCTCAACTTGATATCAAGTTGAGATTTTAAAAAAGAATTATCTTTTCTATACATAATTTTTTTTTAGGGAACTATAAAATATGTCTTTAACATTCAAGTCAGGTCATTTGGCTACTGAATTTGGGGTTTTCAGGGTTTTAAATTCTGGGTTATTAGAATTATTGTCTCAACAAAAATCACAAAAGCACGATTTTACAGAAGTTACCCATAGATAATGCATGTAATATGAGGGTAAAGGTGTTTTTAAAACTAGTATGCTTCATGAGTAATGAAATCTGTTTTTTTTTTTAAACTGGCTTTATCTGTCATACAGTCTTAGATGAATCAGTGTAAAAGATCTATTAATATATAATGCAAGATTCAGTAAAGGAAAATGTTTGCCTTATTGAAAGTAACAGTTTAAATACGTAAGCTTAAAGAAACCTAAGATAGGTACCTAAGATGGGTATTTTCATTCTTTGACACCTAGAGGAATGTCTTCTGCCAAGGAAATTCTAGTAAGGTTTTATAAGGCCTCTTACAGAGAACATTGTCTGCTTTTGCTCCCCACACCTTCTCTTCCTTGAAACACATCTCTGAAAGCTGGGCTCTTAAGTTCTTTAGCAGTGAATAGGGGAGCTCTCCAAGTTTAGGATAATTTGAGCCCTTTTCAAAGGACAGCGGGAATACTTCCAACTCTTTTCTGTCCTCAAAAAGAGAGTATAAACTGCAAGTCTGTCTTTCAGTCCCTCAAAGTACCTTTTGCTCTTTTTAAAAGTCAGCTGTGTGATACTGACTCTGAAGAGGGACCTGTCCCTTCAGGGAAGGAACTAGGACTGTGGAATTGTGAACTGTCTCCTACAATCCAGTTAGCCCAGCTGTAGAAGTACCAGAAAGACAGATAGATAGAAGCCCGGCGTTGGGAGACGTGCCTTTGGATGTGAAGGCATCAGTAAAGGGATTTCTCCTTTACCTGACTGCCACATAACCTTCAACTTTTAAAATTCTGTTTTGGAGAAGCTCTGAAAGGAAATTAATATTCCACTGTAGGGAAATCTGCCTAAACCAAATTTAGTTTTTAGGTAAAAGTAAAAATAATTATGACACTGTACTTCCTAAACCTGGATATTTTTGAGACCTTCTGAAAGCATACATACATATTCATTTATAAGCTCATATAGTAACTGGCTTACAGAAGTCTTTGAATATGTTCTTTCAGAGTAAAACACTGTTTCATGATATTTATTCAGTCTATGGAATAGATTTATCTCACACAATATCCTTCCCGGCAATATGTATATCATCACTTATTTGTATATGCTTTGTGGGTTAACTCTTCTGGGGTATCTTTCATATTAGATAATCTACGGAAGCTAACAGCGGTATGGCATGATTAAGTTTATAGGTCATGAGATAAATTTACATGGAGAGCCAAGTTTCCAGCTTCAAGCAAATGACTTATCTGTAATTTGATGCAAGTAAAATGACTGACCTTTCAAATGTTTGTTGGGCTTCAAGTGTCCGGAACAATCAATATGTACATTATTGTTTATATTTTATGCTCCTGATCCCATTAATGTATGCCTTCAGAGTGCCGGGACACCATTAGATTCTGATACTTCTGAAGTTATTGGGTGGCATTTATCAAACAGAAAGGCAGCACATATTGACTTGTGACAGTGTTTGCATTTCTTGAGCTCAATGTTTCATGAGTTGCTTATCTAGTTTTGGTAAGCAAGGCTTTTATTGCTTCAAAAGCCTCCTCAATGAAATAATAATGAACTGATTTGTTTAAAACAAATCTGAATCTTTAACTTGCATGCTTGGTAGTTTCTCCATTGTGAGTGTTAGAAAATGTGATCTTGGGCAGAGGAGACCAGAGAGTTGGTGGAGGGCACTGAGCACTGGGGGTGGGAGTCGAAAGAAAAACTGAAACTCTCTGACTGACTGTGTGTGACCTTAGGTGTCGGAATGTCTCTGAGCCTCTGCCTCCCCAGTTGTAAAGGGGTGAGGTCAATTAGGTAATGAAGGTCCCTTCCAGCATGGACATTCATTGGAAGACACGAGCAGTGGCAAAGCTCTCCCAGTAAGTGAAAAACAGATGCAGTGAAGGCTTTAACCCCCACCCCTCTGAATAAGGAAACAAAGGAGACCTGCACTCCTTCCCATTTGTCTAAAATATAGTAAACTCATTGCAGATGTTCCTCGCACTAGAGTTATTTGGGAAATAGACACACAGATTTCTACATACATTTGTTTTATATGTGATCTATTTATAGAATTACAAATAGAGTTATATATAGGCCTCTCTATTTTTTCCACTCCACACATCTGTCCTCATCCCACACAAAATGTGCACAAAGTAAAAAACTTTCACCTGTTATTAAGACAGAAGAGGAACTCTGAGTTGTTCGTTGAAGAGATAAGGAACAGCCACCCACTTCTGTATTAATTAACTTTCCCTTTCTAGGATTTTATTATTGGAGAGTCTAATGACTTAAAATTAACCATCCACGGTTCAATTAAAAAATCATGAATTGATGAATTGGTTTCTAAATTCTCTGCGTTATCGACAAGTTGCTGCATCACTGAAGCTATAAGACATGTCATCCATTATTAACTTTGATGGCATTAAAAAAGATAAATTAGATCTTTTAGGCAGAAATGAGTTCTCACAAAGGCTGCCTTTCTAAAGTGGACACGGTCTCAATTTACTCTGAATTTCAGCTCACTTATTTGTTTTGAGTTTTATTCTCATTTCAGTTAGATTTTATTGATTGTTTAGTAAACATCAACTGATGATAGATGCTTCTTAATATAAACAGATAATAGATAATCAATGTGTAATGCAGTTTAAGTGATAAAATACTTTTGCCAGGAACATAAAATCTGCCGTAAGGACTGGAAATGCCTTCATTAAAATAATTAACATTTATGATGACAATTTTCAGAAGGAATCCTCTCTTCATCTACAAAAAAAGTCAAATTTACTTTTAAGAAAACATCAAAACAGCAACAGCTAGGAATAAAACATGCTATTTCTAAGGCAAGTTTAAAGTATAGACATACATTTAGGAGTAAATTAGTGTCTTTTAAGCTACTGTAGTTTTACTAGGACTATAGTAAAAGGCAGTCATAATAAATACAATTTAAAATAACATTTAAAATTTGAGCTCAATATTTGATTTATGCAGATGGAAATTTATCTTACCTTGCTTTTGCAAAAGTCCTTATTCTTACTATTATTTACTCCTCCAATCTAAAATAATCTTTTGTTCCATAGTCAGAATCTTATTTTTCTAACATTGTAAGTATAATTTTCCATTAATGGCAATCATATCTGCTGCAACAGAAGACGTATTGGGGGGAAAATGACTTAGGCAAGTTTTTAATACCTCAAGTTAGACCCGCCCTTTATCCCACAATTCCTTTTGTGTGTCTCATTATTGATCGGACTTATGTTGTATTTTGAAGACTGGGAATTAACCAGGGCAGTGTTTTATTTGACTGTTTATCTTTTTAGCAGAATTTTTGCCGTCTTTGACCTCTCAGAATGTTTATGGTGCTTGCTATTAATTGCACAGGAAGGAGTGAAAAGCCTTCCAATTGGAGCGCATACCTACCAGAGGATAAAATTTTTTCGGGCAGTATCAATCTTAGACGAGAAAGATTTTGGTTGTTGTTATACTTTTATATAGCAGTATGGCTTCAGTAGATTACTGTTTTCTAATTAACAGACCCATGGTGAGTAAAGAATGGATGTGTTTTGATATCAAGTATGCTATAGATCTACTGGTCTAGATCTGTTTTTGTATCTAGTGGGTTTGCAAGAATAGAAATATAAAATCACAGGCTAGAAAGGACCTTAAAGATCAACTAGCTTGATCTATTTTATTATGGAGGTTGTAAATCGAAGGTAGAGAAGTCAATCGCTTGTTATCAGTCACTTAACAAGTTAAGAACACGTGAAAGTCCCCTGATGACTTAACTAGTGTTTTTATGATGGTTAGTAAGCTATGAAGCTCCTCACAAATGCTGGTGATTATGCTATGACTTGGGTTGCCTATGTGGGGACAACAGCTTGCTAAGTGGTGGACCGCTTCTCAATTACAGAATGGAGAGCGATTCCATATTCTTGTAAGACCTGGCTTGATTTGGTCCTCATCACCACTTGACTTCATTTCTTACTACTCTCCCATTATCCACCAAGCTTCTAAATCTTACCCTCCCTCTCTAGCTCTTTCCTACTTTAGCTTTTCTTCATGATCTTTCCCCCAACCGGTTGGTTTCTACTTATTTAGGTTTCAGCTCAAATACCTTCTTTAGAGACAGGCCTTTCTTCACCACCTAAAGTAAAAAATAATGAGAACAGTAATAGAAGTAGCAGGCCGGCTGCTAACACTTTACTGAGCTCTTAATGAATGCCAGGCACTGTTCTATGTGTTTATAGAAAAGCGTTTATTAATTAATTTAATCCTCAAATCATCCTCTGAACCATCTAGTAGCATTAGTTCCATTTCATAGGACAAGAAATTGAGGCATAAGGAGGTGAGCACCTCCCATAGAGTTGGACAGCTCACTAGTGACAGAGCCTAGGTAGGAATGCAGGTGATCTGGCCCCCATATCCAGAACTCTTTTGTCTTTCATAGTCCCCTATCTGGTCACCATCTAGCCTAATAACTTCTTTCATTTTCTTTGTAGCATTTTATTTCTTATTGATGATCCTGTGCTCCCTTCCCCCCGCCATTATTATCTTTCTATCTCCCCTCCACTCTATTAAACTAAATTCTACGAGAAGCAGAATTTGTCTTCTTGTTCACTGCTGTCCGTCTCCAAGCATTTTACCAAGGGCGCACTCCTGGGCAGTTATTTCCCAGGAACATCCTTGGGGAAGACTTTCCCTCATCACTTTCTGTGGAGTCAGGAAGTCTGTAAAATACTGGCAACTTGCCTTTTGAATCCCAGGAAATACATCATCTGTCCTTTTCTGCACACTATTTGAAGCTGCCAAGAATATTGCAATTATAATTTTGTTTCCTGGATTTTACACCAGGAGCGAGACCATGGAAATAGTGACTATCAACACCGGTGGTTCAGAATCATCCCCGTTGTGGTCTGTGTCCTGCACGGCCAGAGAGAAACGTTTTCCATTACACCATTCTGGTTCCTGATGAGAGGATAAGAGCCCCTCGTCCCCAATACGGCATTTACTACCATCAAAAGGAGGGCAGAGACAGAACTTGCACATATAAATGCCAAATTCATCAAAGGTGGTTTTGGACAGGACTCCCTCTGGCTTCTCTAACTAGGCACTGGTATGAAGTTACATTTGGGAAAAAAACTTGTTTCTACAAAGACTCTTTATTATGAAGCCAGATATTGCTACTACTTCAGGGAAGAAAATGTCGCCCTTATTTGAAAAATGGCAAAATGTGTCATTTCTTTCTCAATACCACCGACAAAGATTCCCTGTGGAATTATTTTCTTTTTGTGTGGATTCTCTTGTTGTTAGTAATTTAGGAAGGTTAGTCATTTGAGTAGAGTTGGTATTATAAATCAGACAATGAATTTTAGGTTAAAGAGCAAATGTTGGAGCATGACGCTATTGGTCCAGAGTTCCTCCAATGCTGTAGGCATTTTGGGATGGGCAAGCCGTCCTTGTGAGCAGCTTCCCCAGGTACTGCAGGACATTGAGTGTTCCTGGTCCTATGTCACCAACTCCATAATACAGTAGTCCTCCCTTACCCAGAGATGCATCCAAAGGCCCCCAGTGGATGTCTGAAACTGGGATGGTACCGAAAGCCATATATATATTTCTCTTCCTGCATATCTATGACAAAGGTTAATTTATAATATAGAAAAGAGATTAAAAACAATGACTCAATAAAGTAGACCAATTATAATGCACTCTAATAAAAGTTACATGAATGTGGTCTCTTTCAAAATATCTTCCTGCGGCTGAGCAGACGTCTCCTGCCTTGCCCGCTGCTCCCCTCAGCAGTGTATTTCCGTCATTCTGCCTGTTCTGCTCCCCACTCTGTCTCTGGTGAACCCTCTCGCCGCCCCACACCCCTGGCCTGTACTCCAGCTTGTATGAATAAATAAATAAATCTTTAAAAAAAATGAAATAAAATAAAAACAAAAACAAAAACAAAATATCTTCCTGTACTGCAGGTATCTGAAATCTCAGACAGTAAAGACATGGATAAGGGGGTCCTACTGTCTCTGCTAGTTATTGTGACAACCCAAAACACCCTCACATGTTCGCAGCTGACTTGTGTAGAAAAGTAGTATTTACCTTGGCGGGCATTCACACAAATGCCCCTGGTGCCAGGGGATAGTGAGGGAACAAAAACACTAATCTGCTCTAGTGAAAGGCAACAGGGAGTGACATGTCATATGCTTGCTGGAGAAATGTGCATGATTGCTGGGAGGTGTTCAAAACTGAAGTTTTGATGAACTGTTGGTCAACAAAAACTGCTATTTGCACCAAACATAACTGCTAGCTGTTATTGACCCAGCTTATGTGACCCCAAAATTCATTTTGAAAACCTAATCCCCTTTTGGAGGTGGGACCTTTGAGAAGGAGAGTAATCTGGTCCTGAGGGAGGAGCCCTTTTGAATGGGATTAGTGCCCTGAAAGAAGAGACATAATAGCGTATTTCCTCTCTCTTTTCTTCTATGTGAGGCTACAGTGAATGGCCATCTGAAAACCAGGAACAGGGCTCTCCCCAGACAGCAGATCTACTCTAACCTAGCACTCGTCTATCAATCCATCCTCTCTCTTTACTTCCCTCCTTGTACCATGTGATTTTGTCTCCCTATCTTGGCTGAATGAATAAATGAGAATTATTCTAGGCTTTAACCGATTGTATAAACGTGTCTCATGAACTCACCCGTGTGCTTGCTCAGGGTCACATGCTCCTTGTCTTAGGCTGTCAGGCTGTAGTGGCTCAGTCTCCTCTGCTAGTGATGTGATCAATTTCTTCTTCCAGTTCATGATGGAAGACAGGGATGCCTCTGCCCCAGGCAGATGTGGCCTCATTGGTGTCAGGGGATGATTTCAGTAGTGCTAAAAACTCCTTCCCTCCTAAAGTCAAGACTTCCTGACTGTGCCCTAGATTTCTCTTTCTGCCTGCCTGCCTGTCTTCTGATGCCCTTCTTTCCTTTTCCTCCCTCCCTTTTTCTCTTCTTTAAGCTGTTCTTTTTTCCCCTTTAATTTTTTTCTCTAATTTTAACCTGTAACCTGTTCTTCTGGGTTGTAACTATCTATGAAGAGTCAAGAGTTTTTCTAACTTTCCACCCTCTTCCTGCCATCTTATTTGGCTATAAAGCCCTTTCACAGAATAGGAAATAAAGCATTCAAAGGTAACAGTAAATTTCTCCTCTGTACCCAGGAGCTTAAGCAACTGAGCCCCAGGATCTTGTGCAAAAAAAAAAAAAAAAAAAAAATTTTAATTAGTGGGTTAAAGATTCACAGATGCTTATAACACACCTCCTCTTGTTTCTATTCATATTATTATTTCCTGAATGTTTTTAACATGAAGAGATGTTAATTCACACACTCCTTTTTTACTTTTTCCTACTATGGTCAGTATATTTTGGTTTGGTTTGTTTTTAAAAATAACACACACTTGACCAGCTGTTGGGTTTCCCACAGCTAACACGCACATGTGGAGGGTGTTCCCCTGTGATTTTCAAGGCCTGGCTCTCTTCTGATAAGGTCAGCAGCACACACAGCTTAGCCACATCTGCTGTGTTCCTTGAGGTCAATCAACGTGTTCTTCATTCTGGGACTAATGGGAAGCTCCCAGAGAGAAACAATTATTTCACATGAAAAATCTATTGATCTACTTTGTATGGTTCACCTGGTATTTGGGGTTTGGAAATACTTTTTGAAACCAGGAGATCAATCAGGGGATTCAAAGTGAGGAGACATTAGTGAATATATTCTATACATTTCTGAGAATTTTCTTCTACTACCATAAGACTAACAGAATGCTCAATTCAGCTGCCACAAAATATCACCAATATAGGTTGACTTCATTGGTTAAATTATAAGTTCATGATAATACTATTGGGCACAGATTAAAGAATGATCAATAGAATTGTGAGTGTTCCTGTTGGTGTGACATCCCACTTCCCCATTTTCTGTGCTTAAATTTGAGTCACCATTTTTGTGTCACTTAATGTTGATCTGGATGGAAATATGAGTAACAGTTGACTGTGCCACAGGAAACAAGAGCACCAGGCTGCCAGCTTTTAGACTTCACTCTCATGTGGTCTATGTTGAAATTTTCAAGCAACTTGGGACCAGGGCAGTTGTCATCCAGATCCAGGAATTGAATAAATAATTAAAATCCTTCAATAAACTATCTACCATTTGGCTCTTTGTTTCAATGTATTTTTGTCACAAAAATATTTTCACAAACCAATTAACTGGAATCCTATTCTTTTATCCTGCATTAGGAATTAAAAGACTTACATCTAAATGTCAGTCACAATCCTTATCAGTTTTATCAATTCTGGGTTTACACTGTAGAATATGAAAGATGCTATCTCATATTATGAAAATTAAAATAATTTACAAAGTATCTGCAGCAATATTTAGCAAACAGTAGACCCTTAAAACATTAGTCAAATTTGTACCTTCACATTTAGAAAATCTAATGAGCAACGAAATGACCTAAATGCTGGAAAAGACACTGAATAAGTCTCAGAGTGATGTAATTGAAGTTTTGCACAAAAATACTCAGATATGAGCTTTTGTTCTTTAAAGAGAGATTTTCCCTTCCCTCCCTCCCTCTATTCCTCCCTCCCTTCCTCTCTTCCTCCCTCCCTTCCTTCCCTCCCCTTCTTCCCTCCTTCCTTCCTTCCTTCCTTTTCTTTTTTTCTTATTGAGGTAATATGGGGATACCCCCATCAGATGTTGCCACTATAGTGAATGAATTCACCACTGAGGAGATATTTTCTGAGGGCTTAAGAGGTGAACATTTGAAAATGGTGACAATCTCATAGGAATTGGTAAGTATTGAATAAAATAAATTCTATAAAGAACATTGCATATTTCCTGCACATAGTAAGTGTTCAATAAATATTTGATTAATATTAATATTATCATGTTATATAATTATATATTATAACATAAATATATATGATATAATATAAATTATTATATTAAATAAGATCCTACCATAGAAGTTGCTACATTTCCATAGAGGTTGAAAGGGATGGAACAGATTGATTTTAACCTCATTCTAGCTAAAAAATACATCTTATGATTTTGATAAATCTAAAATAGTATACCTAAACAGTGTTGAAAGTTCCATTTTGTGAAGTTGGAAAACTCTAAATGACATCTCTATTATATGGAAATCTACGTTTTTAAATCTCAAAATGTTGAATGGTCCCAAGTCAAACATGAAATAACAGCTAGCTATTTCTCCCTTTCGAATGGTTATAGTATAATGACAACTCATTCTTTTCACTTGCAGAAATCCTTAAATCTGTTTTAGAAGTTATTGGGTTTTTTTTCCTAGAAATATAATAGAAACAAATGAAAACAAACCAATCTGTGTGAATTTCTCTTCTGATTAGATAACATGATTGTTTTAGTTATTTGCAAGGCAAAAGTGCTGATGCAGGAAGGTCTAATTGATTAGAACAGCATATGGGCTGGCTTAATGCTTTAGGTCAACTTCTTGGGAATTTTACATTCCTTATGCAAAATTTTATGTGTTGCAAGCATCTTTTCTGTCAAATGCCTTCTTTTTTTTTCCTTTTGCTCATTTGGCTCCAAGTTTGATTTGTGGGATGAGTCTTGGGTAGTGTCACATAGATTCAGATGTTGTTTGTAGATAGCAGTTAAGTCCTGACTAGTATTCTCCTTGCTGTTTTTATATTTTGTTAATGTCTCCTTTTGCCATTAAAACAGCACAGCACTTCTTGTTCAACCAAAGCAGGTTGTGCTTTGGTCCTGTAACAGGATAGGATTATGTTTTGTTTTGTTTTGTTTTAAATTCTTTTGAGTAATTCACACTTTCATTGTGTGTTTGGCTCCCTGGTAAATGGGGTGTAGGATAGCATCTAACTTTATCTCACAGTATCAGAGGCTTTTACTCAAGAGGCAGCCTTCTCAGCACCACTGCTGTTCCCTGCAGCTGTGTGTCCTTGCAGCTGATACAGGAGGTTGGGCTGTTCAGATATGACTGGGTGACCAGCAGGCCCTGTATTCCTTCCTTCAGTTCTGCAGCTCTCAGAATTTATGTCAGTTTGTTGTTGATGGATCCTTTCTGGTCTAGAACTGACTGGACATGACAGATAGGTAGATGTGAGGATAAAGGAGAAGGGGAAATTGACAACAACTCTTAGATGTATAGATAGATTGGGCTACTGAAAGGACAGGTTTTGCAATAGTGAGAAAAGCAATGAGGAAGTAGGTTTGGCTGGAAAGACTAAGTTCAGTTTTGGACATAAATTTTGCTTTGCCTTCAGATAATTTTTCTGTAGAGATACATGCACAGATCACTGGAAAAAGCCATAGCTCAGCTTGGTAGGGTATAAGGGGATGCCTACTCAGAGGAAAGGTCTGGCTTTAAAGTCACTTAGCCGTATGTTAAATGGAGTGTGGGCATCCTCTTTCTTTTGAAGAGTTCCCTGACTCCCAAATGCCCTCTTCTGACAGAAACTGAAACTAGAAGTGGTTTTCCATTTGTTTCCTTTTTATTGTGGAAAAATTAAGCATATACAAGTGAGAGAGAATTGTGAAAAGAACCTCCACCTACCCTCACCTCTGTTTACCAGTCACCAATTCGTGCCCAGCCTTATGCCTATGTCTCCTCTTTCCTAGGCTTATTTTGACGCAAATCTCAGATATTTTATTACTGAGTACATAAATATTTTAGCATATATCTCTAAAAGATAAAAAAATTTTTAAAAAAATATAAGCACAGTTTTATTATCCCTTCTAAAAATGAAAAAAGTTAACAATAATTATATTGTTAATATCATTAAATCAATTAATAGTGCCATCGATATTTATTGAATCAATTAATATCATTAAATAATCAATTAAAATAATTAAATCAATCAATATCATTAAATTAGCTTCGAATCATTAAGTATCCAGGCAGTGTTTAAATTTTCTTGTCTCATAATTTTTAATAATTATAATTTGATATTATTATGGAAATAGAGTTCATATATTAAAATCTGTGGCTATGTCCCTCAAAGCTTCTTTTAATGTATAGATTTCCCTTCCCTTCTCTCCTTTTTTTAAATTCCAACATATTTGATGAAAACAACGGGATAAAGTCAGTTTTTAAATTTCACACTGAATACATTTAAAAACTGCTGGTGTTGTTAATAAGCCAGTGTCTCAGAATTCTGAATAGTGGGTGTCAAGGAAATACGTACCTAAATGCAGTAGCACAATTTTGTGTTACTGTCACATGGTAGAAGGAAGGTGCCTGAAGCATGGGAGGTGCCAAGTACACCGAGTGCAGGGGCTGGAGTGAATGCATGTATAGAGCTAGATGGATCCTCTCGTACCCCTCTGTGTAATTCCCCTCAAAACCTTTCACTTGTGTCAAGATTAAATACAATATATTAACAGCAATTAATTATACTTCAGCTAGTCATCCTAATTACCATCAATATACATTTATTAAACTTTGACTTTTGGATACTCAGGGATGTTACTTTAATGGATTACTGTGAAGTACTTAAGTTGGGGAGGTTTAAGAGTGATTTTCTCTGAAAATTTCATTTTCTTCTCTCAAGAAAGGATGATGTCCTCAAGAAAGTGAATATTTTGGTGTGATTTATATGTTAACAAAAATAATCTTTTTGTGTGTGTGTGTAGAAGAACTGGGGTGTAGGTGAGAGGTATGGGGTGGGGGAGGTGAGAGGATTCACCAGAGACAAAATGGGGAGCAGAATAGACAGATTTACTGAAATACACTGCTGAAGGGAGCAACAGGCGAGACAGGAGAGGTCTGCTGTGCCATGTGGGTTAACTCAGGCTGTAGCAGTGATAGTGCTGAGACTTAACCCCTCAGCCACCAGGGAGACCCACACAAAAGTAATATTTTAAAGAACTTTTAAAAGTGAGTTTACCACTTTTCAAATGTGTCTTCATCACTTGACTTCATCTTTAGGTCAGGGGTCATGAGCCTTGGGATTTACAGTCTCTATAAAACTTCCTACCATTCCTTTCTTTAAAAGCAGACTGGAACAAACCCTGTAGATACAGATGGGCTTATACAGGCTCTTGAATAACCAGGATCCATAAGGAGCCTGAGAATCATATGAACTCTATAGTGAACTTTCTGGGTAATGAAGAAAACAGAAGGATGCTGAGAGGATTTGGCAATGCTGGTATTGTATGGGAAGCCTATTTTGAAAATGCACTGGGGTAAACCTTGAGAATTTTCTGTGGCCTTCTTTCTTGGGCAGCTACAGCAGTATTGCTCTTATTATGCAGATGAGAAACTGAATCCTAGGAAACTTTAGAGCACTCCAGGGACCTGGCCTGCATCACAGGCCACAGAAGTGGCAGCAGAAGGCACGTGGCATGCAGTGTATTGGTGCACTGCTGTCATCACCACCTCACTCCACCACTCACAAAAGACCATTGTTAGGAAGAGGAGCATATAGATTTCCTTAGACTCACTCTAGATATTTAAGTGCCTCAAAAGTTGAGTGCCTGCAAAATTTCAGAAAGTCCTTTATTCTTCAGTTTTTGGCCCCATTTCAAGCCTACCAAGAGAGACAACAGTGGCTACTGAGTAAGAACTCAACCACTGGCATTAGACAGGCAGGGGTTCAATGCCTGCTCTGCACCTCCCAGCTTTATTATTTAGGGCAATATATTTAACATTTCCAATCTTCAGCTGTCTCATCTTTAAAGCAGGAGAATAATATCTGCTTGATTTTTAAAAAAAGATTTATTTATTTATGCATACAAGCTGGGTTATAGGGCAGAGGTGTGGGAGGTGAGAGGATTCACCAGAGACAGAGTGGGGAGCAGAACAGGCAGATTGACTGAAGTATATTGCTGAGGGGAGCAGCGGGTGAGACAGGAGTTGTCTGCTGCGCCATGTGGGAAGCTCCCTGGCGGGGTATCGAACTTGTGCAGAATAGCTTCAAAGTGCTGTGCTTAACCCATTGGGCCACCAGGGAGGCCCTGCTTGATTTTTTTGAAAATCAGATTGAACATGTAATTTCTGTAAAGCACACAGCACAGTGCTGGACACAGTGATGTCCAGAAACACTGGCTGCTATGATGGTCACCAGCTCACCACTCGAGAGTGATGACATTGAAGTGATTCCTCTCACTTGTCTTGCTTGTGCCTCACAATATCAAACATGTGCACAGATCTTTCAACTTTTCCATCTATTTTTTCATTGATAACTGCAGCTGTTGCTAACAATATACACAATGTGAAGGCAAAGCTTCTTTCCTTTGTCTTTTCGTCTCTATATGTTCTCTGTCCTTCTCTGGGAATGTTCTGGTGTTGGGTAGAGCATGGGGTTTGACTCATGCTGACTCCTTGGTCTCTGGCACCACTCCCTTCTATGTAGCCCACACTCCCCAAACCCTTTTCTTCCTTTCAGCCAATCAACAATTTTCCTTAAGCGCCTATCACCTGAAAGATATGAATCCCTAGTCTACTGGCTAGATAACTTCTGAAGTATTTTCGTAGGTCCAAACAGGATTTAATTCTTCAGAAAAAAAAATAGTTACTAAGTTTTAACAACCAGAAAATATATAAAAGCTAGGAAATAGTGTCCTCCTTTTCTAATGTCAGTCAACTATTAGGGTGGCAGCAGACGTCATAAAAGGAGACCTGCTGTCTTCTCTTCAGACAGGTGAGTGCTGCTCAAGTTCACCACAATCTCCACCCATCTCTCATGCCTTATATGTAGTCTGCCTTATTATTTGCCTTCATGGTTTGGTCCTATAGTGATTTGCCTTTGTAAACGAACAAATTTAAATCCCAATAGTAAATAGTACAGTGAAGAAGTGAACTACACAACTTCCCCATATTTCCTGTATACAAAACATCAATGTATATGAACTGATTTTTCAAGCTGATTTAAGATAATGAACAAACATTTCAAGCTGGTGTGGTATACTGCTAGTTCAGACTTGGGAATATTACTGTCTTGCTATATTAGTACTTATGAATCTTTTTTTTTAAAAGATTTATTTTTTTATTTATACATACAAGCTGGGGTGCAGGCCAGAGGTGTGGGGCGGCGAGAGGGTTCACCAGAGACAGAGTGGGTAGCAGAACAGGCAGATCAGAAATACACTGCTGAGGGGAGCAGCGGGCGAGGCAGGAGAGGTCTGCTGTGACATGTGGGATTCTCCCTGGCTGGGTGTCAAACTCGCGTAGCCGCTGCCGACAGCTCCACAGCGCAGCGCTTAACCGCTGCTCTACCGGGGAGGCCCTAGTACTTATGAATCTTTATCTAATTTTTACTTTTTCTATTTAAACTGTTATAAACATGAATGGAGGTCCAAAGAAGTTTGAAATCATTCAGAGCAATATCTTTTAGGATTATTCAGTCACTCATTGGGATTTAAGCTGGAAAATTAAAGCATGTGTCAAATGTAAAAACGATAAAGACCAGATCTACAAAAATAGGTACATATTCTAATATTTTATGTTTCTGAGGCTGGAACTGCTCTTAGAGCACATAAATCTGTTGTTCCACTTTTCCTTTTTCAAATCAAGTGGAAATTTTGTATGCATGGAATATGTACTGCCTCTGTCTGTCTTTCAGAGTACTGCTACAGACAGAAAGCCTTACCAAAAAGGAACAAACTTCATTGTTAGCTTTCTTTAGGGTCTGATATACGCCATTGGGGGAGACATAGGGAGAATACTTACTGATCACTTAGTAGCTATAAGACCCTTTTGAATTTAGCAGGAGTTCTTGCTCAGTATGGCAGCACAGACTTGCAGTCTGCTTAGATCTATTTCTGCTTCCTCACTGACTTGCTCTGGGACCTTGGGTCAACAAAATAACTTTTCTAAGCATCTGGCTTCATCGTTTGTAAAACAGTTTGTATATCCATGAGGTAGTATGTCCTAGCATGGTTAGTGCAAGCCCTTGCATAAAATAAGCACTCAAGAAATGTTGGCTTGTTGTTTTTTAAAGTAGGGTCTTTAAATCCTTCTAATTTGGACCTCTTCCTAAGCTTCTCTCTCCATGTAGGTTTGGGGTTAGCCTCCTCAAGGCACAGGCTGATACTTTCTGTGTCCATGCCCCCCTGCTCTCTTCACAGACCATCTGAGGAAAATGCCGGGAACCAGAGAGCTGCTTTTTGGCCACTCTAGTTTCATCTTTGAATTCTTCCTTTATCACCCTGACCTGCACAGCTTGACTTCCAGTCCACTGCCTCTTCTTTGCTTCAAGTGAAATTAATTTCCCACTGTGATACCCTTCTCCTTGGCCACCTACTTCCTATTTTCCCATAAAGTTCCAATGATTTAATTGTTTCAGTGAACTTTTTAATGTGAAAAAAATGTGGAAATGATAGTCCTCAGCATGAGCAACAGTTTTAATTAGAGTGACTGCAAGTGTGCTATTAATTCAATAAGGAGTTATTTTTAGCTGTGTGTGTTCATTATTTCTCCTGAGCATCTCTTCAGGTTTATAAAAGCAGGTTAATTTATGATCTGTGTGGAATTCATTAACTCTTTATCTTTACCTTGTTCAGCAAAGTCACTCATGGAGTTAATTTGTTGCTGGAGAGTTTGAATAAAGGCAAGGCAGACAACTGTCTTTTTGCCTGTCATGTATTCTCTCAAACAATAGTTGGAGTACTCCAGGGTGTGGAGATTTGCTCCCCAAACTCTAATATTGGGTGCTACTGAGCTTCATCACACAAACCAACTCTCAGAACTATTGAGCCTTTTTTAGAGCAAGAGTTTTGTTGCCTTTCGGTGAAGGGTTCGCCCTCAGTCAATAGCAGCAATTTTACCATCAGACTGTCTCTAATGTCGCTTTATAGATGGATCGAATTGAACTTAAAAACACCTTCGTAAAATTTGAGACAGGTTTATACCAAGTAATTATATGTATATACTTATGTGTGTGCATAGATGTACTTTTGAATCTTTTAAAAAGAGATCTTGTAAGATTTTAATTTATATTAATCTCTTAAAATGACAACTTGATGGAGACGGAAACAAGATCTGTGGGTGCCAGGAACAGGGACAGGGCGTGAGTCTGGGGCGTAACTGGGCAGTCATCTTGTTGGTGGGTCAATCGTATGTCTTAATTGTGGGTAATAATTACAGAAATCTTTGTATGGGACAGAATTTCACAGAACAAAGACATAAAAAAAGGAAAAGCAATCCTTGCAAGATATTATTACATGTATTAGGTCAAATATGCAGAACTAGTATACCGCAAGTAAAGCTGAAGGTATATTAAACATACTAAAAAGATTTGCAGTAGATTTACTTGCTATTGCTGGACAGGCAAATTAACATAATCATTCAGTCAAGTCATATTTACATTCAGTGTTAGTTAAAATAGGTTCACTGAAGTCTTCTGCTTTATCCTAGTTTTTGGTTCCTAATAGTGAATGCTAATGCATTTAAATTCCCTACAAGTGTGTTAAGAATTTGGTACCTGGCATTTTGCTTCAGGCTTAGTCAATAATTTCATGTGGATCTGCCTATGATCAAGGTGTTAAAAACCTTCAGTTAACAAAGGGTTACTTTCTGCATCCAAATAGAGCAGAGCTTTAATACACGAGTTTATAAATGCTCATTCCTGTTGTGGACATTAGTCTCTGTGTGGTCAGTCATCAATAACACAAATTTATGGGAAATACCTTGTTTCTTTTTTTTTCTCTTTCCCTTTATCACCATTATCCCACTTCAATATGACTATTGACTATGATTGATCTTTAGGAGTGTGAGGGTAACTGAGAAGACCACCGTTCTCTCTGTTTCTGATTCTTGATTTTCTCAGTAACATTAACTCCTTCTACACAACCAATCTTGATAAATTATGAGGGGTTTAAGCTATATGTGCCATTTCCTTCTATTCTTTGTCTACTTTGTCTCCCTTTTAGTGGTCCTTCATGAAAAATTCCCAGTGTGGGGCTTATACCTCAAAGCGAAAAGTAATCTGATAAAAACAGGATAACATGTGTATATGTACCACATCTTCTTGATCCAATCATCTATTTTTGGACATCTGGGTTGCTTCCATACCTTTGCTATTGTGAACAGTGCCGCAATGAACATACGGGTGCATGTATCCTTTTGGATTAGTGTTTTTGTGTCCTTTGGGTAGATTCTCAAAAGTGGTATACAATGGAAAACTATTCAGCATTCAAAGAAGATAAACACATGTAATTTGCAGCGACATGGATGGAATTAGAGGGGATTATACTCAGAGAAACAAACCAGAAAGAAAGAGAATAATATCGAATGGTTTCACTTATAACAGGACTATAGGGAAACCAAATAGGAGAGAGACACTTGGGGGTGTGGGGGGAGGGGGAGGATAAGGGCACAAAATGGAGTAGAAAAGGACACAAGGGACCACGGAGATGGATCACGGGTGAATTGGTGGTGGGTTACCCAAGGGGAATACAAAATGTAAAAGATACAAATAACAATGAAATATATATTAAAACAAAACAAAACAAAACAAAACAGGACAACATGTTAAGTCATCTACAGGTGATTCATCCTAAGTGAGATTATTAGAAAAAATAAAAGCAATGTAATGCAGCAGTATAAATGATTCTTATATTTAAAATGGCAGCAATTAAATATGCCTAGGAAAATCTAAATAATGGCCCATTGATATTGGAAGGAAATTAAGGCAATGAATTTCTAAAATATTATTGAATTTGAGTCATTATGAAAAGGAAAGAATTTTTTAGGGGTGCCTGCCATTTTTTTTTATCTTATTCAAGTTATAATAATCAAGCCATTCCCTGAATCAAGCATAAGGCTTTTCTATTATCTCTTTATGTTCAACATGTTGAATTTGAAAATGTATGTAAAACAGAATTTAGGAAACCTGCTTGCAAATAGTAACATCTCTAGTAGATTTTAAGTTTTCTGAAATGGTATATTTTTGTAGCTTAGTATTTTAGTAATATTTATTTAGGTATTAATATATTTATATTAAGATAATACAATAAGTTAATAGATATTTAATAAAGTTAATATAGTCAATGATATATTGATAGCTTCAAAAAATTTAATTGCAAACGCACTATTGTACAGGTGAGAGCAGTCACTGATTGCTATATTCATTTTCTCAGATCTGATTCTCCTTAACTAATATAACATTCAGCCACTATATTGATTAATTGCATTATGCATTTTGCCTTGATATTCTTTAAGAGATCACTTGAGATGTTAATGTTAAAGACATACTTGTATTTAAAATTCTATATATGCATTTCTCAAACATGCTTCCTTGATTAAGAAGAGAACATTTGTGCTTCAGGAAATGTCAGTCTGCTCTACAATGGGCATCTATGGTGATGTTCAAAGAGAAAACAATATTCTTTTCAACAAAAAGAACAGATAACCTATATATTAAACCCATATCAATATCAATGATAATTTTTTTTACAGTCCTGGGTTTATATTTCCAAGTTTCATTCCCAGGAATAGAAAAAGAACCACATATTCTCTAAAAGTAAGTCTAAACTCTGAGTTCTAAAACTATAGAAGAAAAAGGTTTTAAAAATCAATCAGTGGTGGGTAACCTACAGGGAATATACAATAATATAAAAGACATAAATAATGATAATGATAAAAAAATTAAAAATTAAAAAAAAATCCATGACACAAAACAAAGTTCAGCAAACCTTTTCTGCAAAGGGCCGGACAGTAATTATTTTTTGGCTTTGTAAGCCAAGTGTTTCTGTTTCAACTACTCAGCACTGCCATTATAGGGAGAGCAACCATAGACAATGTGCAAATAAGTGGGCAGTGCTAGATTTAGCCTATAGGCTTCGGTTTGCATACCCCTACTATAAACACTGTAAAAGGCAAGTCAATCCCTTCCCACATTTTATTTTTTGCTTTATTTTGTTGACAAAATGTATCCAAATGCAGGCCATCGCTCTTTTTGCTTCTCAAAATGTTAGCAGCAATATTTAGGAGGAGATTAATAATAGATCCGTGGAATAGGTAGTGACTGGCACACAGAGTTGGCACTAACTTTCAAACAAAACAAAACAAAAAACTGGTTCTCTGGTGACCAGGTGAAAGGAAAATAATTTGTTCTTAACCCAATTTTAGTGATATCAGTTGACAAATGTCCATTGGCCCTCTCCCAAGGTGATGTGGGCAGAGCAGATGGTTAAGTACGAACGCAAAGCTAAAGGCTGAGTTTATTTTTGTTTGGTTTCTCATTGCCACTTCTTTGATACCAAAATGGGTATCAAGTGAGCTCAAAATGGGTACCATTTAAAGAAAAAAATAACAATCCATTGTTATTCCATTTAGACCAATCTAAATTGATTATCCTCCTTATCTCCCATTTACTCTGCCACATGTCTGTCTTAAACCATAATTTGAGGAGTAAAATCATTTATACATTTTTGCTGAGTTCAAGGATTTAATGTGCTGAGCAACATATCTATCATTCAAGGAGCTGACCAGCAATTTTCTGATTGATAATGGAAATGCTAATGTATTGTTAGCACTCTTATTTTTGGCCTAAAGTGAACTAATAACTAGAATCGTCAGGTTGTGCCTATAGACTGTGTAGGCAAAAAGGAAGGTACAGGAATTGAGGTCTATTTTTCAAGTAAATTATAACATTGTAAAAGAGAATTAGATGGATGAATATCCAATTTCATACTCTTTTGCTAGTAAAGGGGCAATGGAATAACCAATTTCTGAACTCTATAATGCTATTCTTTGGATAAGTTTATTGCAGAAAGTTTTACCCATAAATCCTCATCTTGTAATTATTACAGCAGCACCTGTTACTGTGGACCCTAAGATTCATTTAATGAAATACACCATATCTCTGGACTTCTTGTCAGTCTCACTGCCCTAATGCGCTCACATTGCCATGGAGTTCCATGGAGCAGACACTCAGTCACCTTGGGCCTTTTTAGTTTTATGCCTTGCAAGGTTCATACTTAGTGTGAAGCAGAGATTAAAAAAGGAACCCCAGGGGCAGTGTGTAGGAATTGTTCCATTGCTACTCAACCCACACATTCTTAAAGGAGGGTTATCGTGCCCTGGGGGAAAAAGGGATCAGTGTGTGAGAGGCAGAAACATCTGAGGCCTTCCAACAGCTTAGGTAGCCTCTAAAGGGTCACAGTGCACACAGGCAGTATATCTGTAGCATTCAAGTATGAAGGAGGAGAGGTGTGGGGAAAATCTACAAAGACTCTTTAGAGGGGTGATAATGAAAAATAAAAGATAGAGAAACATGCTCTGGAGGTAGAAGGAGGGCCCCTTTCCCGTTTTTCTCAACTATCACAAAGCGCCTGATTTCATCAGGAGAACAATAGACTCGCTGGTGGACTAAGTGGAAGTCGCAGAGGTGCCCTAAGTTTGTCTTGATGTGCACGGGAGGGAGGCCTGGATGATTCTTCTCCACCAAACCTCATCTCCAAAGCTCTTGTATGTACATAGTGCTCCCTGGTTCTGGTTCTCCAGATCCATGAGAGGTTAGGTAGAAAAACCAGCCCGAAACTAGTTGCAGTATTTTGAGCTGTGATATAGACTGGAATGCATAGAGTTACTTGTAGGAAGAGACTCAAAAACTTGAACATCTTTGGAGCACTTTTATGCTGGCCAGTTTTGCTGGAAAGGATTGGGTTTTCTTTTCCACCAGGATAATTTAATCTTCAACCTTTGTAAATGTCAAAATTCCAAATAATAGTCCCCCTTCTCTTAGATGTTTTAATCAGATGGGGGAAAAGAAGAGTAGAAAACATCAGGTAGTCTTTATGATCCCACACATTCCCTCTGCAAGGATGATGAGTTTAAGTGAAAATTCAGTGCCCTGGAAAAGGGAGGCTATTTTCCTGACCTCATCTCCTTGGGTCATATCATCCTCAACTCTGCATTTCTGGAGTGAAACAGCAGCTGTGCTTTGTGGACCTTGAGCATTTGAAGGTACAATTAACACAATCTTGGACTGACATATTCACACTAGAGTGCTTTTTGGGGATATGTTTCTTGCAGTTACAGAAAAGATGTTCTCACCTCTCGAGCGAGTGCCGTCAGTTGGGGATTGATACCAAAAAACAGGGAATGGTGAAATTTGGGGATGACTTTAGAATCTAATGATCCCTTTTCTTTGCCATACATTTTCTGAGACTAAGTCCTACTATGGAATGGGAGAAGATTAACTTAAGGTCAATAAGATATTTATCAATTCCAGGCACTTTTCCAGAAATGGCTAAGAAATAAAAAGCAGCCCGGGTGTGAAGGAGATAAGGAGGTATGACTATTTCCAATAAAAAAGCAGAACTTGAGTGTGTACTAAGGAAGGCACAAGAAAAGAACTGTGGAAGATTAAAGGAAAATAGATCATTTGATTAAAAGGACTAGGAGAGGCTTCCTGAAAGAGGTGACATGACACAAGTTTGTAAACAAGGGTGGAATTTGAAGGCAGGACAGAAGCATATTCCAGGGGGAGGGAGGATGTGAGCAGAAGCTTGTCACTGGGAAAGTACCAGGTGTGTTAAGGGAACAAGCAGCTGCTTTTTGGACTAGGGAGTTATAGATGATGTTTGAGAGCAATTTCCACCGATGGAGGACAGGACTTACCTTCTAAGTTTAGAGGAATAGAGCTTCTAAGGGCTGTGAAATTAGATAGCTTTTATGAAGGCCTGAAGTGGAGTTCAAGACCAGAGCAGCTCATTCTGCAGTCACCCCTGTATGATTCTGAATTTTGAAGGGCTGTGTGAGCTTATTGCAAGGCCAGACATCCTGGTGTCTTTCTGAGAGGCCCAGCATTGGAGGAGCACAGAGGAGGGCCAGAGTCTTAGGAGGAAGTATGGCTTTCTCTGTCCCAACTCTGAATTTGGTGGATCTCTTTGAATCCAAGGGGAAATTCTAGAGGAAATGTGTGACTCAGGTCAGATGGGTCCCAGGACACCAGGGTGGAGGCTTCTGGTCTTGCTAGAGAAGTGAGAATCATCAGTTGGTTTGCACACAGGTTTCATTGAATGATAGAGTCAGCTCCAGATCTCCTTGGGCTTCCTTTTTTTGGTCTGGTAGATGATACTATTACCTTTCTGATGTATACATGATTCAAATAGGATTTAAAGTGATCATATCTGTGAGAGCACTTTGAAATTTTTCATTTTTAATACTGGCATGAGTTGGTAATTTTGATTCTTAAATTATTTTTCATAAGCTCTTTGTTTCATTGGTCTAAAATATAGAATCTAAGCCTTTAGGGGTGATATGAATTCAGAGATCAGTAGAATAGAATGTAAACATGAAAAGGATTTTAGAACCACCTCGTTCCCAGCTGTTGAGTGTAGATGATGGGACTAGGTGTGTGCGCCATGGCCTATCTCCACTACTGACTAGTTACAGAAATGTCAGTAAATTATGTCTCAGCTCCCTCATCTGAAAAGTGGGGAATGAACAATGAGAAGAGCATGAACACTGCTTTCTAGCTCATAGAATCATGAGGATTAAGTGGATTAATACATGCACAGCCATGAGAACCTGCACATCATAAGTACTTTATGTACTGTATGGCTAGCTGATTTGTGTTTCAGGTGGGAAACTGAGGTCTGGAGAGGTGAAGAGGCTTGTGCAAGACATTTATTTGTCGGTGGTGGAGTCAGGATTAGAATGTGTTTACATGACCTCCAGGCCAGTAGCGTGGTTCCTCCCACTGGCCTCTGTTGATTCACTTAGTAGGATTTGCTTTTGATGAAAAGTTTAAAATGTTGAAAGTTAAAAAAGTAAAATGAAGAAGAATCTGCCAAAATCAGATACCTTCAAGGAAGGAAAAATCATATTACCTTCAGGAAGACTTTCTCAGAAAGAACCATGTAAAATTTGTCCTTACATGTAGATTAGCACTACCCAATTCCCTAAGAGCTCTGCCTGCTGAATCTACTCCCTGTGGTTGCCTTTTCTCACTAGCCTGAGGCACTTACACCTGCTGGACTGGGTCTGTGGCATATGGAATCAACATCAGATGAAGCTCTCCCTAGGATATAGGAAGCAATGAATTGTAGACTGTTGCCTTAAGAGAAGAGTCTACATTTCTTCATCCTTGTAATCTAGGCACCTAGCATAGAATCTGATAGGGTCCTAGTAAATGTCTGCCAAATCAGCATGGAACAGAATAAGGTTCATTGCGGGAAACATTGTGGGGAAGTTCTGCTCCTGTAGCCTTATTGTTGCTTGTAGTGACGGTTCATGTTGTTTCTGCCCTGTCCTGGGACTCAAACAGGATATAGTGCAGAATCATTCCTGGGCCCCTGGGGGTGGCCTCTTAACTTCTCAGGACCTCAGTTTGTGAGTCTAGTGAAAGGGTGATAACAATAATATGCACGACATCCTGCTGGTAAATGAGCATCTATCTGCAAAACGCATAACCAGCTGAGGTGAGAATGCTGAGAGGCACGCAAAATGGCAAGGGGAATTGCATGTGTTTGTCTTTTTTGAATGCTGAATAGTATTCCATTGTGTATATGTACCGCATCTTTTTGATCCAGTCATCTATTTTTGGCATCTGGGTTGTTTCCATATCTTAGCTATTGTGAACAGTGCTGCAATAAACATGCGGGTACATGTTTTCCTTTGAATAACTAAAATAAATAAAAAATATATTTAAAAAAATGGCAAGGGGGGCACCCTGAGCAGTCTGCACCTGGAAGCCTGGGGGAGGAGGCTGTCAGTCTCAGAGAGGCTGTGAGAACACTGCACAAGTGCAGAGCTAGAAGGGCTCTGCCCCTCCCATTTGTTCAGGTGACCAAGGACCAAGGCAGGACCTGGAAGAAGTATATCTCTGTCCTGCTTATCTGTGCCAGTGAACTAAAGCTCTCTGGGATGCAGGCGAGGCCAGTTTTAAGATAATGATGTTAGGAGCCCCCATTCGCATTTTGGGAACACTTAGTTTTCTGTGGTAACATTTTCCACATTAATGGTAAAATGAGAAGCTCTTTATATGTATTATATGATTCAAATATTGTAATAACCCTATGAGGTATGTATGTAGTATTACTCCTACTTAGCAGAAAAGTAATTTGAGGGGAAGAAAGAATGAACTGTCTGGTTTCACAGTTAATAAAAGACATAGTTGGACCTAAATGCAACCTGTTTGTCACTGGGGCCCAAGCCCTTCACCATTATCTAAGTTGCTGCCTGAGAGGATCTGGAAAGGCATTATGCTTTGGCAATCTCTTAGTGCAATTAAGACTGGAGAAAAGAAAAGAAAACCTAAATGCTAGTAGAACGGTGAGGATTTGGAATTTGCAGAAAGGAGTTCTCTGGATACAGAAATTTTGTGGAAGGCAAGGATATTGTCCCACCTTTGTAGGAAATTAGATTTGTTTTGCAGTTGAAGAAAAAAATAGGAAAAGTACTTTTCTCAAGGGCCCATATAATCCATACAAACTAAAGGGATATGTCAAAAGGAAGCAGAAACCAGATTGAGGCAGGAAAGTGAAAGAGTAGTATCCAGAAATCAAAAGCATTTCTGAACAGGGGAGATACCCTTTGGCCAATGGAAAGGTCTGGTATGTGCTAGAAGTATGAAAAGTAAAATTCAGAGAAGGGAAATCTACCATAGTGGGGTCCTCATCATCGCCTCACAGATTGTGGAAATGCAGATTTGGGAATGTGGTGAACTGGCATCTCAAGGTGTGAGATCTGAAAATCTGCTACTGATGCATGCTAAAGTTTGAGCAGTACTGTGTACTTCTTCCCAGGTTCCATATTGAGTCAGCCCTAGACGTGACATGCTTCAAGTTTTAGGATGCCACATCATCCTGAGATGCCAGGGCATAAATTCTGTGAAAAGCCCTGTGTGTGGAACCTTTAATAATGCTTTTCTGTAAAATGTCAGAGGAGGAAGCCTACTATGGGACATAGAACCTAATGACTGTATTTCAAGAGACAATAAAAGAGCTTTAGGAAATAGTAAGGAACTAAAGGCAAGTGCTTGAATTTCTTGCCTAATGAGGAACAATGTTCATGACCACTTTGGAATGAATAAAACTGGATGGACTGTTGTATGATTGAAAATTTGACCTAAAATATCCTGATTATTTTGCTTTCAATTGGTGCTGAACCAGAGAGCACTCAAAGAGATATTTAACAGGACCTAGGAAGAGGATACACCTCAGCAAAATCCAAAATGCCTGAAATGCCAGCTTTGCTTATGGTGATTTTATTCAAGCATCTTTCTTAGCCTATCTGGAGGCAATGTGGCCTATTAATGTTAAAACCACAATGTGAGAGAGGACTCTGGGGACCTGGAACATCTGGAGATGATGGAGAGAGAATTAAAAGGAGGGAAATTATGCATAAAAGAAAAGAATAATGTTGCTGTTTTTCTTTTGTGAACCCACCCCACTTCCAAACACTTCTTTAAGTCCCTGCTCATCATCCTACAGCCAGTTTTAGGATTAAATGGCCCTACCAGCATTAACTGCCCTTGTCAGGGAGCCCTGACCAGAAAACACAATTGGTCCCTTTAGTTTTGGTCTCTAATGGAGGGAAGGACAATTTCTTTTGTGAACTGGCTATGGGCAGTGCTAGCTCTTCTCTGTTCCTCCCTTACCTGGTTATTTGCAGCCAGGTCACATGGCAGACCCTGAACCCTGTCTGCTCAGCTTTCTTATCTCTTTTTAGAATATTATCCTATCATGGACCTTTTCACATCCAGAACTTGAGCTCTGTGGGTATAGAAGACATCAGGAATCCCTTCTAAAATAAAATGTCCTTTGTTTTATTTTCTGTCTCTTTATTATCAGTTAATAGATCTTTGTTGATGGTCATTGAGAGCAAAAGAATTATTTTGGCAGATTGTGATATGATGATGCCAAGATGTTTCACTCTCAAGAATGAAAACTATGAAATTATGAAAACTTTATAAACATATGGTAGATTAATAAAAAGTAAAGAAAAATGAAAAAAAGTAGAACTCTCCATGGTAAATATTAATGACAACTATTGTAATAAATTGATTTATATAAAACAGTATTGTGGAGAGGTTCAAGAATTTGTGAATGGTGGTAATTTAAGTTTTGGCCCTTAAAACTTTTGCTATTTAATAAGGTTAGATATTTAGATGTGTTTTCTATAGCTTCATTGTATAACTATGCATATATGTTAAGTATGATATATGCACAAGGTATGTTTCTAGTCAATGTATTTATGTAGGTACAGCAGAGGATAAAATATATAAGAACTACAGAAGGGACTAAATTTTAAACCAACCTTTCAAAGAAGCAGGAGTTAGAAGGTAGGGTTGGCATTTAGAAAGGATGGCAGAAGCCTGGGGAGTGTAAAATCACACACCGGAGGCTCCAGGTTGCTTGATTGAGGCAGAGTGGCCAGTCAGGGGAGGTCAGAAAGTGAAGCTCAAACCCATGGAAGGACCAGCTGATGAAGCAACCAGGAATGGTAGCCATGGGAGGTGGGTCAGCTCATGGTCAGATTTAATCAGAAGAGCATGAGGGAAGGGCCGGAAAGGCAGCTAGGTCAGTGCTGAGAAGGAGGGGAAGCAGAGGACCAAGATATCTAGTTACTCTCAGATCATACAGAGGTGAATCTGAGAAATGTGCAAACAAATGACTCCCCCTCTCAGAGTGGGAGTGAGGTTCTGCTCTCAGTTCCCATGGCGTTCCTCTCATCAAGGCCACTTCTGGGTAAAGATGATGTGACTGAAGGGAAATGGCCCACTCTGGCTTAGGTTGCAGGATGATCGGGTGAGTCTTTGCAATGATCTAAGTCCCTCTCTTGCCAGGAGGGTCAGACTCGCTTCCCTGCGTCTTGGTGGTGATGAAACCACCAGCAAAGCCATCGTGTCTAGTGAGCTACAAGTCTTTTCCTGGTAGATCCATGGCAAGTCCATCCATAGGGCTGGTAGCTGACTCCATTTTTGGAACCTATACAATTATTAATTAATATTTTTTTATTTCAGATTGAAATAAAGAGCTCAAGGTGGCTTGAAATCTCAAGGTGGCTTTTCAAATGAGTGGGAAAAATGTTTTAAATAATCAGTTTCAAAAGATTCCTCCCACCCACAAATTATTTTAGAGACTGCGTTTATTTGAGAATAGAGAAGTAATGAGAGGAAACTCAGTTTAACCTGATCTATTCTTGGTGATCTTAGAGGCACAAGTGTGCAGTTAGTGTTTGAAGGCGATGAAATAGAGCCCCAAATGCTTCATGGAGCCAGGGATAGTTTCACTCTCTACTTAGCCTTAAAAAACACAAAAACAAACAAACAAGAACAACACCCTCAGGAGAATGATTGAAGCCTGGAAAATTATGAATATCAGATTAAATAATTCAGTGAACAATTGCAATTTTCTGTCATGAGGGGTTGTGGTTTTGTATTTTTTCCTATTTAAGGGTTAGGAAACCTTTTATGTATTGGGTTTTCCAAATCCCTTTCAAGACTATATTATGCTAATAGAGTGCAGCTTTATAAAATAAAAAGACATTTGGCTTTCTATTCTGAATTTCAGGCCTGGGGATGCACCACCACTGTTACATCATACTTACCCCGATGAAAGAAAAGAAGATTAAACATTAAAAGCTGAAGGTCATCCATACAGTTTGTCCCAATAGCAATCTGTGTACCTTTAACCCTGTGGAGGAAAAGTAATTACCCTTTGGCTTCTGGTGACCTCAAATAACCTTTGCTGAAGGGCCAGAGAAAATAAAGGCTGACCATCAGCCTGCCCTGGCTGCCCTGGGCTTAACCCGCTGTGTGAATGAAGAACAACCCAACAATAGGGTGAGAGGATGTTGCCATGGAAATAGTCCTGAATGAAGGAGCAAAAACCAGAAATTTATCACAATTAATTGTTTTATTAAGAATCTCCCATCTTTTGGATTATTCCTTTGGGCTGGAGGAAAAAGTACACACATTTAGATCTGATGAGAGAAAAATTCTGCTCAGATAAATGAGAGCGTTCATACATTAAATCATTCTAAGTTGGGGCTAGAATTAGACAGCTTGTTGAGAGGTGAAAGGACCTGTACCTCTTCAAAACCTAGAAAGATGCAAAAGCAAACAGCCAGAAAGACGGCCAAAGAACTTCATGCCACCAGGTGAATTGGTTGAGGTGTAGATTTGGGCTTCTGTCTTTTAAATATTTTAAGTAAACTGGGCCTCTGCTTCAATGCCTTGGCAAGGTCTGGAAATTACAGGTAACTGTATTTAACAGTGTATCAGTGAACAGAAATGCATTGTCGTCCTTATTTAACCTTTCTGTTAAATAGAATCCAAGTTCTATGAGTTTTTAGGGTGAACTCATTTAGATTAGAAAATGGAAACTTGCCATCCAATTAGGTTCAGATTAAACTAGCCCAAGATGCTCTGACTGCTATAGACTAATTGCAGGAAAAAGAAATAGAGCGAGTAAAAGAGTCTTATGGAGAGCCTACAAATTATCTCTTAGGTATAAGTGGACTTAATTAGAAGTAATAATATTTATTTGTAACATTAGAATGTTGTCAACTGTCTTAGTTTCATTTTTCTTTTTTGTTTTATTTTAACGCAAGGATGAATTAGATTTTAAAAATTAAAACTGGATTTTTAAAATTTCATATATTTTTTGGGTGGATTAATGTATCGTTAAGTAAATCACTGGATATTTGTTTTTTTTTCTTTTTTTGCGAGGAGCAATATGAACAGCAATATGAACCATTCATTTGTTGTATTTCATGAATAGTGAGTTATTTATGTTAATCAGCTTTTAAAATAATTTGTGATACTAAAACAAAGCAGACACTTAAGCTCAGATATTGATTTGCTCTTTAATGGGTATTTCATCAGTGAAATTTTAACCACCGATGAAGGAGCATAAACCACACAGCAGGTGTGCACTGAAGACCCTGTTCACAGTAAGAATAATTTCTGTTTTCTTAATAGCACCAGATGCCAACATGAGTTTCATTTATGCATTTTAGTTGTCTATAGGACATTAACCTCAAATTGGGAAGAAGGATGATTCGGTTTCCATCAGAACTTGAGAAGTTATGTTTAATAGACAAACTTTTTATACAAAAGGACTCTGTTGGCACTCCGTTACCTAAGAATGAAATCTAATTCTTGGACTTCTCGTTTACTCATCTTCTGCTTGCAGTTAACAAATCACTCATTTTGTGCATTTCTCCTATTGTCAGGGCTGGGATTCTCCGTTTGATAATAAGCCAGGTGCCTGTGGTTGGAAGGCCCATCTCAAAAATGTAATAGATGTGGCTAGATTCATTAAATACTCTCTGTGGCCCTTGGCAGGCTTATAATCATTTTCTCTGCTATATATAACAGTTTTCTTAAGTGGCAGCAACACATTTCTAAAAATAACCCTGCAAGAAGGTCCTGGTTGTGCTTACCTTACAGTTCGGCAGCACCTTGCTGTGCTCCTGCCTCTTCATTTCCATGTGCATAGTTTTCTAGCAAGCTCGTGCTGCTTGCAGGGTGCTAGGAACGTCCTTCCTGAGGCACCTGCAGTGTTGAGCTTGGTCCTCACTATATTTGGACCATCTCCAGGCTTTCTGTGTTTATTAACCCTCAGCTGGACAGCTTGGCTGAGGCAGCGGAATCAAAAGTGAAGACAGCCGGTAAGGGTTTCTGTTGTTTTACCTGTTTGGGCCAATAGAAGAATGAAAGGGAAAAAGATGATTAAGATTGAAATGTCAAACAAACAAACAAACAATACTCCTCTGTCTTTAGGTGGAGACAGATATCTGCTTGGCTTCCCACATTCAGAATGATTATGCAGTTTCTTCGGGTTTGGATAATCAGTTCTGTACTAAAATTACTGAAAGACATTTTACTATGTTTACTCGTTGAGTACATTTTAATTGTTCTAATTTTGTTTAGATGAAAGAGATCATATGTATTTATTTAGTTTACATAGAAATCTCCTCCAAATAATTTTGTAAGGAACAGGAGAGATCAAATCTCTTAATGACTAGATATTTAAATGAAGTCATGAGAGTATCTACAGACTTATAACTAATAGTGCTTCAACTTAACTGCTTTCTGATAATGTCCACAAAATTAGTATTGAAGTATGAAGAATCACTTAAAAGCTGAGGATTACTGAGAATTGTCTTACATATATATATATATATATGTATATATGTGTGTATATATGTGTGTGTGTATATATATAATCTATCTATATATATGTGTATACACTTCACATATAATCCTTAATCCTGTATGTACAAACTTAATCACTAAATAAATACACAAACTCTGCAACATAAATGAGGGCAATATGTCAGAAACAAAAAAAATAATTGTGTAGTAAATGAAAAAAAATAGGTAATGAATATATCTGTGGAAAAATGCTAAATGTGCTATCTAGAACATTTTGAATATACATTTTAAAAATAAACACAGAATTTTGTTTAGAAAGTTTAAGATAATTTTGTAAGGATAACATACATATTTAAATTAAAAATGGCATTTTGTCAACAAAGTTTAACATAATACATCTAAGGCAAACATATATTTTTAAGATGATGTATTTTGTCATGAGAGTTTATGAAAGAAATATTGAGCTCAATGACCACTTATAAGTGAAGGGGAAAAGAAACTATTTTAATAGTGTATGGATGTTAACACTACCAGCTCAAAATTGAGAAGACATTAACAACCTGGCATTACTCTGTCACATTCAGTATTTAAATGTATTTTCATGTATGACATGTAGTGTAATGAACCATACATAGAATATAGGATATTTTACGGAATATCTAACTGACATTAACACTGGATCTGGGTTAAAGGTGCAAAAACACTGTAAAATATTAAATGGTATCAGTTCCTCATTAGAGGATATTACTCAGTTTTCTTCAACAGACTAGTGGAGATTTAATGCTGTCAGGCTTCCTATAGTTTCTAGCACAATGTAGAAAGAAGGTAACAAAAATAAATTTAGATCTATTTAAATACATTTCAAGAAACAAAGGTATTCCAAAGAAATGGTCTAATTTGCCTTTTACAAAGTCTTATAAGGCTTATCCTGAATTTGAAGCAGAGTTAGAATTTCATGAGACATATCTTTTCAATACATCTATGTATATAATTTATCCAGGTATATAATATATATACATCCGTACACATAATGTCATTCTAAAGCAAACAATGAACCCATTTTAAAGTCACAACCACCAGCATTCACTATGCAACAGTACCTTGTATCCAGCTGGGCTTGGTGCTGTCTACTTGCACCTTCACATCCCAAGCACACAACTATAGTTAATATCTAAGCTTTGAGCAAGAGCATCAGCTACCCTAAAAGTTATCTTTAGGATTAAATACCTTTAAATGCTGCGGCACCCTGGATTTCCAGTTAACCAAACTCTATTTCCAGCAGAAACTCCTGAGATACAGAGTAGTTCTCTTCTGTAAGCCCTTCCCGCTGGTCTTCTTCCGGTGCTGGGTGTTTTATTTCTTTAATCTTGCTGATAATTTGACTCTGTCAACTAGTGCCTTTCGACCCATCACTAGCTTTCTTAGGATGGAGATGACTGGAAGGTTGAAAGACTGCAGGTCATACATCATTCTCTCCTCTCAGTGTACCTTAATATGAACATGGCATCATGACTGAAGAGAGGAGGGAGAGCTGAGCCATCACATATTCCACGAATTGCAGGCTTTCCCTGTGTCCTGCAGTGCTGGAGAAGGGGATTATTGCTGCAGAAAAAAAATCTGACCATACTGTAGAAATAATCACCGCAGTTCAGCTTGCCCCCCCACCTCCCTCCTGTTCTCTCTCTCTCTCTCTTTTTCTGTCTCTCCCTCTCTCTCTTTCTCACTCTCTGTGCGAGGCCCCAGCTGATTCAGGCTGCATCCATCCATACATAAATCATTCCCCTTATTCTATTGGTTACATGGTACATGGCAAGTATTGATTTTTTCCGTTGCCTCATTGCTGGAGAACACTTGGTTTTTGTGAGACAGAAAAAGAAAAAGGGGAAAAAAAACAAACAAACCCTAAACCAAACAAACAAAAATGCTTACCAGAGTTTTGTCTAGATAAAAAAATAATCAAGTCAATTTGTACTCGGCTCGTGAGAAGTACATTCTGACAAGAACTACTATAGGGCCTTTACTGTCTATTTGCATGTTATCCCAGTATTACCTATCTCAGAATGAAAAGGACTTCTTCCCAGTTGTGATGAGCTCTGGGTTCAGAAGTAGGAACCACAGACAGAGGAGGAGGCACTCTAATTGGACAGGGCAAGAAGAAATCTAATTGATCACTGCTAACTCCAAGAAAAAGAGAAAGTTTAGTTAAACACAACTCACTGGAAAAAACAAGAAGAAGGAGGAAAAACAATGCCTCATGGCCGAAGGACATGTCCAGAACGAGAAGAGATATTTATCTAGGTTTATTTTGTGTGGTGATGAAATGGACAAGTGGGCCTTGTTTGTGTGAAGTTTAAATACAGAATACGCCTCAACTGTCAACATGGGTGTCTTTTGGTCCTCAGAGGCAGAACATAGCCAAAAAAATGGATACATCTTAATTTAGGATTCTGAAATTTGAGTACTGAGGTACAATGCTCTTTAAAATCCCAATTACAACACACAATGGTCTTAATATGTGACTTAACCACAGAGACCAATTTGTTCTAAGTAGTAGAGGTTCTTGGGCTCTCTCAAAAGGGGTTTTACTCCTGAAATGTCAAAATGAATTCTTTATAAGGTAAAACTAACCAAAGGATTGCCCTAATAAACAACAAAGGATTGTGGTAATGAGAGAATCATTATAAGGTTCTAGTGAAAATAGGATTGAAAAGACTGTAAAAAGCCCATTTTAAATTTTGTACACTAGTGTGACGACTGATTTTCAGTCTAACAAAAATGGTGTTAGGAGCAAAAACAATTCCGCATGTAACACAGGTGACAGGATATTTTCCTTCGGGTTCTGCTTAGAGCCATCAACTAACAAATTGACCATGCACAATTAGCGAATGAGAAGTGAATGGCCTCTCTAACCTACTTTATAGCTTAAATGAATTCCTTTTCACCAGAAACATTTACTCCTTACATAAACTATTAAGTTAAACACTCAACCCCAGAAGTCAGACCAGGATCTCTCTTCTTTTGCCTCACAAAATTGTGCTGTGGAATTTTGTCCTTTTTGTTTGTCAGTTTGCCTTGCAGTCCTTGGTCCTTGTATATGATTGGGCCGGCCCAGTGGGAAATTCTGTGGAATGAATTGCAAGGGGGCTGTCCATGTGGTGTCTGTGGACATTCTGTCTGGGTGTTTGTCCCATCAGTGCATAGAATAACACGTCTCTCTCTCCTCACTGTTAATCTCCTTTTCTTGAAGGAGTATCTCTTTTTGCATTAAAAAAACTACTTATTTAAATTGCCATTTTAAGGGAAACCATGTGAATTAAGATATAGGGGGAGGCCTGCATGGAGTTTTATCCAAATCAATGTTTGTTTTGTCTATGTGTTTAATTAGTTTTGGACTCCAGCCCAGTTCTACATTTTCTCTTGACAATTTTACTCAGGTACTGGGCAAGGTTGCTTTTCTATCTAGAACATGGTACAGGAGTCCCTAAAGGACTTTGAGCATTTTATATTTAAAAGGGAAACAGATCAGAACATAACAAGAAAGCTATAGGAAACCCCTTTGAACCTGACCTCTTCCTTTTCTCTTCCTCATCCTTTTCTGATTCAACCGCCTGAGCAAATGTTTATTGGCCACTTATTCTGGGCTGGTGATTTACTGGGGCCAAGGAAAGTTAAAAGCTAAATGCCAGTGCCCTCTCCCAGCATAGTGAACTCGAATTAGCTAAGCACACAGGGGTGTCTAAGCTGTTCCTCAAGCAGGGGAGTGTCAGTCACATGATGACGCATCTGGAGCATTGCTTCCGTGAGCACCCACACACCTGTTCCTCTAGAAGTCATAGCATCATATTAAGCAATGAATATCCAGAGGGCTTTGTTTTCATGTTTTACTTTCATTAACTCGAGCAAGATTTTGAGCGACCACCACAGAGTCTTCCCCATAGTAGACACTCAACAGGCATTTGTTGGTGTTAGTTTGAGCCAACACGGGCCACAAAGGAGTGGTGATTATAATCAGTTACCCATTACTACATGAAGAGGGGGTTATATGCATTAGTTCATGTAATTCTCACACCATTCTGTTTTGAAATAACCTTATTTTCAGACCCACTTTAAGATGAGGAAATTGAGGCGATGAGAGGTCAAAGTACTTGCCCCAGACTAATGAACAGGGAGTTGGCTCTCCCTCCTGCTGGCGCCCTTGGTGCTCACTGAGGGTGGTGAAGCAGTGGCGGCTCTCAGAGGTGCCAAATTCCAGCTGGGAATCTGAGAGAGAGCATCACCGAGAAAATGGCTTCTGTGTTGGCTCTGAAGTGTGCTGTAGCTCATAAATTTACTATCCAGTGAGTATTATTTTGGTTCACCATGGGGAAATAAAAAGAAACATTTTTAGTCTACTTGTGGATATTGCTGCTGGAATATTTTTTTGTGAACACTTTAGAACATGATTTTAACTTTTGGGAAAGAAAATGTTTATCTACAAAATTATGTCAGGGCAGGTCTGTGTATTTATGAAAGGGGTTTGTTGAAAGGGAGGCTTGGCCATGGAAGTGACAGTGGCAGGCGCAGGTGGAATCCGAACACTGCCTCTAGGTGAATCATGAGGAGCAACGACTTTCCAAAATAAGCTGCAAATTTGCCCAGTTGGATGCATAGAATTTTCTAAAAATATTTCTTTGTAGAAGAACTGGGGTGTAGATAAGAGCTGCAGGGAGTAAGAGGCTTTGCCAGAGACCGAGTGGGGAGCAGAACAGATGGATTTACTGAAATATACTGCTGAGGGGAGCAGTGGGAGAGGCAGGAGAGGTCTGCTGTGCCATGCGTTTCAGCTCCCTGGCCAGGGATGGAACTCAGGTCATCGTGGTAATAGCAGTGAGACTTAACCCTTAGGCCACCAGCATAGGCTTTTAAGGGAGTGAAAACACCATTCTTATTTCTCTTCTACTCAAGCACTACCAGGCAAGACAATAAAAATAGTAAGGGGAAATTACCTCAGATATTCACCTGGAACATTACTTCACAATCTTTTCAAAAATTGTGAGAAAGAAAGAAGCAGAGTTGTGCAGGAGGTTGATTTGCAACCAATCCCTTAGAGAAAGAAGCTGGTTCTGACCTGTCCTAATGGGACTGCACTGAAAATTTCCCCGAGTTTCTTCTTAGTGCGCTTGGTCTACATATCGGAGAGTGACTTACTCAAAAAGCATTTATGCAAGTATTGAGGGCAAGGAGGCATTTTAAAATATGACAAATAACAACAACAATAATGACACAGTTGACACTAATGTAGACAGAACATCACCAGGCACACGTTTCCCTTCTTATCCATTAAATCTCTGGCGTCACTTTTGGTCGTCTTTGTGCCTGTCTGCCTGATATATCGACCAATCACCAAACTGAGATCTAGAAAGTACATTACAACAGTGGCAGCCTGAGCACACCCCCAATAAACCTTGCTGCCCAGCCAATTACTTGCTCCCCAGCCTGCATTTGCACGAGACAGATTCCAGCAAACAAGGGTTATCCAAGTTATCAGTGCTCCTTTCGTGGCCTGGGTGAAAAAAAACGAAAGAAGCAAGGGCAGCCTGTGGGGGAGTCAAACCCAAACTGTACCCTGATTTTTAAAACTGGACTGATAAGAACCAAGGAAAGGTTATTTTACCTGAATTTATTGCTTAGCAACAAAGACTCTACTTCCTGAGAATGCTATTCTATGGGTTACCAAGTAACTGACTGTGACAATTACCAAACAGCTGGCCAACTCATCTACATACCCTTTAACCCCAGCCAGCTGAACAAGGGCCCCTGGACAGCTCAGGAACAATGAACACACAGCTAATATTTTATTTAAGAGCTGACAGAAGCCACAGCTGTATGGATCCTGCGGCCCATGGACTTAACTATTTTAATTTAGATGTCCAGCTCTTCGGGAGCTGCTGCCCTGTAATAGTGGTAGCAAGAGAGAGACCAAAAATAGTTCCTATCCAAAGACTGCCCAATGTAGATTTGGAGGAAAACATTTCTCATAACTGGAACAAAGTGCAATGGTTTTTTTGAGAATGAAGAGCCTGATGCAGATAGTTCTTTACAGAAAGGCAAAAGCAAAATCACCATTTCTTATAGATAAATGCTCAGTTGGCCTGGTAGAGACCGTTGCACATGTGAATGGATTAGTCTGTTCCAGCACTGTTAGATGTCGATGAGTATTTAGCTCCAGTACCATCTTGATGTCAAGAGGTTTGGAATTAGATATTCTTGCTCTAAAGGACCCTGTCAGAAGCCAGGATTACTTACCAAGTAATTAATTTCTGTTTGGACTCTGAGGGAAAAAATAACCCAAGATCTATTTGTTTGCATATATTATTTGTATACCTTAGGATTTTTACATACATCTGAAAGTACCTTTCCCTATATAGCAAAAGGCCCATGCTTCAATTTGTAGGCCACATGTTTTTTTTACACGCAAATAGGAAGGGTGATCTTATTGCACATGGGGTTGTCTAGAATAATTTAAAGGAGAAGTCATACAATCCCTCCCCTTCCTGCCTCTACAAGACCCACTCTGGACATGCGAAAAGATCCATCTCTAGGAAATGGATCATAAAAGGCTAAAATTCATCTTTTAAAAACAAATGCTACAACCTCCACATCAAAGTCATATACAGTCATTTTTTAAAGTTTTGCTTTCATTTCAGTTGCACTGCTATTGTGAGAGACAGCATTTAAAGCCATCCTGTAGCAAAGCTCACCATTCTACTGGATGGGCACATTTTGTTTTGAACCAACTGGATAATCTAGCACCTAGAACAGTGTCTGGCAAGAGTGTCACCCTCAGTACATTTATATTTGTTGACTGAATGAGTCAATGAATTGAGTTTCATCTTACTAACCAGAAACCTCTAAGTGAACCTGGTTGATTCAAAAATTCACATTCACCTCCACTAGATGAAGATTTGCCACTTTCGAGAAGCTTCAAAGGCATCTAGTGCACCTAAGAAAGCACTTCACTCTTTCATTGATTGAACAAATGTTTTTAAGGTGCATTTATGAGCAAGTTATAGTCTAGGTCTTGTGTTACCTAATCCCTTGTGAAACCCTTTCAGCAAGGGAAGGGTGAAAATAAGCAAATCTGTGATAAAATGTTGGGTAACATATACAACCTGAAAAACAAAACAGAGAGGAGAAAGAGTGAAGCGATATGAGGACAAGGGTCCCTACAGAGGTAGCATTTGAGCAGAAACTTTAACAGATAGGGGAACAGAACATGTGAAACCAGGGAGGGGGACCCTTGAAGGGGATGGAATGACAAGTATAAAGACCCCAAGTTGGGGAGATAGGCCACTCATAATTTTAAAGATCATTAATATAGACAACTTAAAGAATAACATTTTTTGGAGTTATTGCAGAATCTTTATATGCATCTACTTTGTAGGAGGAAAAAATGTGTCGTTTAAGTTTTAGGAGGCATTTGCTGTAAAAATCTTGTGAATCCAATACTAGCACCACTTTATGTTTATTACTGAGTACTTTCCAGCAAGCATTCTGAGCCCTCGGAAGCATGCATTTGGGAGGATTTTGTTTATTCCCAAACCAGAGTTTCTAATATTGTCTTTTGTTGGCATCTCATACTCCAGGCTGGAATATCAACTTCTTTGCCTTCTAAGTCTGTTGTCTTCCTTTTAGAATGCTTTTACGAATAAATAGTCCACTTTGTTTTGCATTGGTCACAGCTAAAGAAAGAAGAAAAATCTGATACTATTTACCAAAACAATGCAATTATATAATTTGATGATCTGAAATTTGTATAAAATAATGTGTTTCAGTGGAATAATGGTCTTTTTGCTGTAAAAGATCAGCTAAAATAGTGTGTTGAGTGTTGAAATTTCATCAGATAATTCTTATAATCTGAATGTCTCTAGGATTTCACATTTTTCCAGGTTTGATAATCCCAGAGGTACAAGCTTTTCTGTGTATTTGTATATATACTGCTTCTTTTTGATGATAAAATGCCTTTTAGTAAGTTTTTAGAAATAATTCAAAAATCATGTATTTTCCACGAGGCCTCAGCTCTCTGGGTATTTCTGTCTATTTCATCAATCAAGTTAATAACCTCAATATGAATAATAGCTGTCATTTATTAAACCTTCACTCTGTGCCAGCCACTTTATATATTTCACCTTTAATTCTTAAACCAACTGCATGAAAGATGTTGTCACTCCTGTTTTAAAGATGAGGAAACAAAAGCTTGGGAAAAAGTTTAATAATTTACCCAACTAGTGAGTAATAGCTGAGATTGAAAACTGGTCTGCTGGACTTCAGAGTCCATTTTTTTTTCCAGGACAAGATATTACAAACATTTCATTCTTTTTTTTTTTAAATATATATATTTTTATTGTTATTTATGTCTTTTACATTTTGTATTCCCCTTGGGTAGCCCACTACCAATTCACCCATGATCCATCTCCATGATCCCTTGTGTTCTTTTCTATTCCATTTTGTTCCCTTATCCTCCCGTCCCCCCGTCCTCCCCCCCCCCCCCCCCCGAGTGCCTCTCTCCGATTTGGTTTCCTTATAGTCCTGTTATAAGTGAAACCATTTGATATTTTTCTCTTTCTTTCTGGCTTATTTCACTGAGTATGATCCCCTCTAATTCCATCCATGTCGCTGCAAATTGCATGTGTTTATCTTCTTTCCATGCTGAATAGTATTCCATTGTGTATATGTACCACATCTTCTTGATCCAGTCATCTACTTTTGGACATCTGGGTTGCTTCCATACCTTTGCTATTGTGAATAGTGCCGCAATGAACATACGGGTGCATGTATCCTTTCAGATTAGTGTTTTTGTGTCCTTTGGGTAAATTCCCAAAAGTGGGATTGCTGGGTCGTATGGAAGCTCCATGTTTAGCAGTTTGAGGAATCACCGTACAGCTTTCCATAGTGGTTGGACCAGTTCACATTCCCACCAGCAGTGTAGAAGAGTTCCTTTTTCTCCACATCCTTTCCAGCATTTGTTGTTGCCTGTATTTTTAATGTGTGCCATCCTCACTGGTGCGAGATGGTATCTCATAGTGGTTTTGATTTGCATTTCCTTGATTATAAGTGATGTTGAGCATTTTTTCATGTATCTGTTGGCCATTTGCTTTTCTTCTTTGAAGAAGTGCCTTTTGAGCTCTTCTGCCCATTTTTTGATTGGGTTATTGGCTTTGTTTTTGTTGAGTAGTGTGAGTTCCTTGTAAATTTTTGTTATCAGTCCTTTATCAGATGTATTGTGTGCAAAGATCTTTTCCCAGTAGGTAGGGTGTCTGTTAGTTTTGGTTAATGTCTCTTTTGCTGTACAGAAGCTTTTTATTTTGATATAATTCCATCTGTTTATCTTGTCTTTCACTTCCTTTGCTTTGAGGGATGTGTCGTTCAAGATTTTGCTGAGATGTATGTCGTGTAGAGTTTCACCTATATTTTCTTCTATACATTTTATGGTTTCAGGTCTTACATCCAGGTCTTTTATCCATTTTGAGTTGACTTTTGTGCAGGGTGTGAGGTAGTAGTCTAGCTTCATTTTTTTGCATGTGGCTGTCCAGTTTTCCCAGCACCATTTATTGAATAGACTGT